>CM021109.1:452231928-452502766 GCA_007115665.2 Sequoiadendron giganteum | reverse complement strand
TAGGATACAAAGATCCATCGTAGTCACAAGTGATGCAATTTTCAAGCTACAACCCTAAACAAGGGATTATACCACTACCTTCATCATGGAGGGAAATTCAACCTACCACCTAACACCTTTCCTTGCTACCACCAATCTACAATGCTTTATTACAGAAGGAGAAATAACGAATCTAAAGTATCTGAATAAAAAATGATAGAGATATCAATACCCTATAACACACCTGATGCCTCAACTATGGTGCCCTAATGATTGACCTGATGATTTTCAACTACTGCAATAACTCAATGTGACCTGCCTACATCACCCACCATTGGCTCTAAAGTTGCCAGCCTTTGACTAAAACTTGAAGTGTTCCTTTGTGGACACTTTCTAGCAATATCGCCCTGCTGACTACAAGAGAAACAATCTATGCCTCTACCAAAACCTTTGCCACCAGGGGGTGCATTGGATTGCTAAAAACTACCTCAACTAGCTATAGTTTGAGTACTCTGTGTAGGTTGATCAACACGGTCATGTTGAGCTCACCGCCAATTTTGGTTCTTTCTAGAATGAAATATACCACTCTACTGAGACTGAGAATTATTATGTTTAGACTGAGACTGATGTTGTTGCTACTGACCACCCTTAGCACATGCATGATGGCTCCTAGACAAACCCACTACCTAAAAATACCCACCTTGGGAACCAAAACTAGATGAAGGTTCACTACCAATCTGGACACCTATGTAGCCTCCTAAAGCCATGGCCAAATTCTCCTCCACTAAATGTGATTTCTCGATAGCCACCTCCAAGGTCTTCAGTTTGAAGACACGAACTCCTCCACTGATTTGGGCATTGAAGCCCATAAAAAAATGTTGCAATAACACAACCTCATCATCACTGATCCTAGAATATTTCTTAAGTTCATAAAATATTCACTTATAATGTTCCACTAACATGGCCATCTATCTTTGCTCATGGAACTCATCAACATAGCGCTATCTCCAATGGTCTGATAGGAAACAAACTCTAAACCTCTCCATGAATAACTCCCAAGTCACAAAACCAATATCTAAGTGTAATTTTTGCTCCTTTATTTGCCACCAGGTAGATGCAAAACCTTTGAGATGCATGATGACACACCTAGCCTTAATGTTACTGCCATATGGGTGCATAGAAAAGCACCTATCTAGATCAATCAGCCAAGTTTCTACCTCCAATCCTCCACCAGAACCATCAAATGTGGGAGGATGTGCTCTCAAAAGTTCTCTCATTTGCCCTGTTTTAATGCCATCTTGCTCCACTATTATATCTCTCCTTCGAGGTGACCTCTCCCTTTCCTTGACCACCCTATTGGATCTCAAAAATGCAGGTTACAAATCCTAAGAGGATGCTAGGCTCTATGATCAAACTTGAAACATTTTTGAACCAATGAATGGAGATAACCTATTTGGTTGATGACTCCCTATACTTCAGGCTTTACTAAACCTAGGCGGGTAGACCTTTACAATGGATCAAATTAGAGGAATGTATGATTTGGTTGAATTAAAGGATCTATCCTAAATAGAAAATAGTGTGGGATAGATGAAATCTTACTAACTACTCCTACTCCTAGTATTGAATTCAAAATAGAATGGGTAAGACTAGTGTCTACTTCTATTGGGTTAATGGAGTCAAGATATGAATGATATGTGACCTACTTGCTTCCTAAAATTCTAATTATTTGGCACTTATGTTTGTTTAAACCTTGTATAAACGTGCAAGAATGTGACTGGCAGATTCTTCTTATTGATCCAATTGATCTTATCAAGTTACTATGATTAACTAAAAGTATTTTAATCCTTCCTTGAAGGAACCAATTAAAAGAACCACACAATGACAACAAATGTGTATTGAAAAATGAAGTAGATTCTTAATTTGAATAATAAGACAACATCAATATGGAGACAACTTGACAATCTTATCAATTACCCAACTCTTCTTACTAATCCAAATGTTACCTCCAAGCTACTGTAATCAATCAAAAGGATTTTAATTCTTTAATAGAAACCAATTAAATTGATCACACAAAAACAACAAGTGTGTCTTGATGAAACTGAAATATCAACTTGGATACACAAATTCAAATAACAAAGAAATAAAAATGTGGAGATAGCTAGATAATTGCTTAATTCAACAAACAATAGACACCAATATTGATCCATAGAATTAAATATTCCTCTCCATTATATATCTCTTCAAATAGTATGCATTATGATAAAAGTTTTGAATATATGAGCAATATTTTTCAATCTATCTTCTTACTATGCCTACTCTAAAAATAAAAATATAGTGATCATCTCTTCAATATGATGAGTTCAACATAAATAACAATATCTTGAAGGGGACATGCCTCTTCATAAAAGTCTTTTGAAATTAACAACAATTAAACATAGAAGATTAAGCTCTAGTGAGCCATAAATGGACTTTTGTCATGTGATCAAGGTAATCCTTCCTCCCGTGAGTATCAACATCTTCAATAATGTTTCTCACAACTATCTCCATGATCACCATCTTCTCTAGGTGTTCACTGTCTCACCTAACATTGAGTCCTCATTCTTGGTAGCTTCCAAGGCTCCATGCAACACAGACTTGCACTCCTCTATCCATCAATTCCTATCCTTCAATTCTCCACCTTCTTTGAACAAGTAGGAACTCCCTCCTTTGCAACATAAATGAGTTCCTTTTTATCTTCTTGAAGCTCATCATAATAATCCTAGTGTTTCCTCAAAATATCTTCAACAGCTATGATAGTTCCACTATCAGAAGGATCTTTCTTTTGTGCTTCTTGGATTTTTTCCTGAATTTGGTCACTCACACTTTTATGCTCTTGAACTGCAGCATGACTTTGGGAATGAGTTCCCCACAACTTTTTCATCCAAATCATCAATTTAGTGTGCCTTTTTTGTATTGCTACAAAGAGTGCATCATATTTTTCCTTAGCCACTTGTGATTCCTCTTTCCTACCTTTTGACTAAGAACTTTCACCTTGTGTAAACAACTTAGTATCTCTCAAAAATTTATTTTCTCTTAGTTTCCTTTCATTAGTGATTTTATACATATCCTTTTCTTTTATCAACATCTAAATTTATGCTTTATTCAACTTGGCCACATTTATGCCAATGTCAATAGTAGCAACAAGATCAACTTCACCCACTTTTAGTGTCATCACATGTCCAAATGTTTTTTTTGTGTCAAAACAAACTTCCCGTGTGAAGGATATAAAGCCCAAATCATGAGAGAGTTCTGATCAAGATTATATTTTGATCTTGTATATACTTTTTTGACTCCTTCAGGGTTGAGTTTGTGAGTAGAACTATTATTATGCAAAAAAATATCAAAAACAAGAGTTGAGTTCAAATCCAAACCAAGAAAGATCTTTACACTAGATTCTTCCAACAATTTCCTTCCTATTTTTGGCTTCATATTATTTATCTCATTGCCCACATCTAGTTTCAAAGTTTTCAACAATTGGGTCTCATTGCTAGGTGTGATACTAGTGACAGAGTCTCTTATTGTTTTCCCCTTTTGTTTGTATAGGAATGATCTGAATTCAAGTGATTTAATAAATTCATTATCAGAAACAAAGGATATATAGGCCAACTACCTTATATCTATATTAGAACCTTCATCAATTTCTTGTTCTCTATTGGAAGGTTGGTACTCTTCAATTCTTATCTTAGAGATCTTTTCATTTTAACCTTGACTTTCCTTTTAACCAGTGGCTTCTTCACTTCTAGAGGATAACATTTCTGCCTCTTCTATCTCTTTTAGTTGTTGCTCAATCCTCCCGTTATACTAATCGATGGCTAATTCAGCCTCCCTTTAATCCATATTTCTAATTATATCATCTTTTGGGTAAGCTATATGTTCATATCCGCTCAAATTCACTTTCTTTCTAGAAGCATCGATGTATCCTTTAGGACCAAATCCCTTTCTAGGTGTAGCTCTTTTCAAATTCAATTGTGATAGTTTATCTAGAATTGAATCATACCCCTCCTTTGACAGCATAGTAAAATCCCCAAAGCACAATGTATTTGACATGAATGATTGTTTTTCATAGGTACTTAAATTCATGACACTTGAGTAGTCCATCTGCCTAACAATTTCAAAGTATGCAACTCTATTTGGCACTATTTTTGGTAAAAGAAAGGGTGTATCCTCAAAACCATATACTCTGATCATGGTGGCATCAACATAATAGTACCAGTCACCCAACATAATAAAGTTCTCCTAAAAAATAACAGAGTTACAATTTAAGAACGGACTATCCCAAAGAGCAGTCCATAGTTGTATTGGCAATTGTTGGCCCTCCTTATCACATTGTTTAATTTTTAGTTCTTTTGGCCACATCCCTATCTCCTAACCATAATACAATATCAAATGCATAAGAATAGAATAATGTTTGAAGTGCAATGTGGGAGATCCATTTTTTATTTCCATCAACCATGAGTCAATATCCTTGGCAATGTAAGAGGCATAATCAAATGGTTTGGTCTTATGGCATTGAACATCTACTGCAATCACTATTGTTCCTATCGACATGAATTCACAAGCCTCCATCCCCAATATCTGACACACTGAGAGATATGTGTGCTTCAAGTAAGGTTTGAATAAATCAACATGAAAATGAGGCCTATCATTATCTTCAAGTGGAAAAAGGTTTCCATATTTTCTAGGTCTATGCAATGGCAATCTCCACCCTTTGTAGGTTGTGTCCATTATCCATGATTCCCTTTTCAAATATTCATATACAATTGGCTCATCACATGTGCCACTTAAGTTAAAAACCTATGAGATTGCAGTCTTGGACACATATATAAATGGATTTCCTTGTAAATCACAATTAGCCTTTAGGCTGTGGTTGTAATGCTAACCAAAATTTTTACTAGTTCCACATTCACAAATACATTTGGGATGACTAATTTTCCCAAATCAAAGCTCCACGGATTGCATACTGGTTCGAACCAATTTCTTGGATGATAATGGAACATAAACAACTCATATCCCCTAACAGAAGTCCAAGTGTCTCCTATGTGTTTACATTTGTCTCCAATTTTTTCTATATCGGCCCTTAATTGTGCAAACCTCCTAGCCCTCGACCCTAACCCACACAATTGATTGATGAGGTCTTGGTTGAAATTCCTTTCTGTTGATTTTGGCTCACCCCCTATTTCAGTTCGTTGTTTCTTGCTTTTTCTTTGACTAGCCTCACCCTGTTGTTTTCTACCTTTGGCTTTTCCAAAACTCAAACCTTCCATTTTCAATTCTTTGAATTAGAATTTACTAATTATAGAGAATTTTGTGGGCTTACTTGTGAATTTTCAATTGCACTATGCTCCTAAAATTCTACTCGGCCTTCCATGTTCACTTGTTTCAACTCCTGAGAATTCCTTTTCTTGTAATTTCTATTGGTCATGAATGTTCATATGGAGTTCATTCATGTAGCCATTAATGTCCACCACTGGAATTCAATGCAATGGTCTTCTCAAAATTTGAATTATCAGAGCGACATAAAATATTGCATCGGTGTGACCCTCTTAACCTCAGGTCGAGTTGTGTTTCACATTGTGTGCCATCTTTATTAATACACTTATGATCGATTACCAAGACATAACTAAATGTCTCTTCAATTGGAAATATCCCTTTAGTTTTTTTACTATATCAGTAAGACCATTCAATGCTTTTCTCGATGTTGCGCAATGGCCCTTTCTACTATTATTTAGCTTATATTACTTTTGGGGAGAAAATTTAAAAGTTTCATCGACATCAAAACAATCTAGTTTTCTAGGAATTCCTTCAGCCATCACCTAGTGTCTTTCCGATGAGTATAAGCCATTCTTTATCAACATTGGGCTGACATGACCTATCATCAAGAAAATGAGATGCCTTCCCGATATGTTTCCTTTACTGCTCTATTAGTTGGGAAGGGTTGGTGAGACTTTCCCTGAAATGTTCTCATTGGTGTGACCTTCATTGTCAGAGAGACTTGAGGGATTCAATCCAATCATACATGTCTCTCTGATATGTATTTTCCCTCACTTTTTCCATTTGGAAGGATCAACAAGACTCTCCCTAAAACTTCCTTTATCATTGTGACCCATAAGATTGATGAGATATGAGAGATTCGAGCCGATAATATATGTCTCCCCGACAAGACAACCCTGTAGTTTCAACGGTAAGAGTATATGTGCTTCTCGTCGATGGAGTTTTTTTCATTGTGACTCTTGAGCTCGGCATGATTTGAAAATTATTCTCTGACTTCTTTTCTCATGTTGATGGGCCCTCATTAGTGAGATGATAGGTATTGTCCTCCCGATTATGCATTTGTGTTATCATTGGGACTTTCTAATTGTTGTGACCTAGCTCATGTCTCCCCAATATTTTAGGAAATGTTCAATTGAAGGATTGTATGGTATTGTTATAGACATATGTTAAGTATTGAATACATGATAAGCAACTCTATTATATTTTGAATGACAATGGAGCCAAATGATGAAATAACAAATGGAAATGAAGAGAAAATGAGGATTTCAAGGAAAAATCCAAAAACAAATATGGATCTAGTCACAAAAATCTCATCAATTTGTATTAGTCACAAAATTAATGTGGAGAAATTTTTGTGATATGTGGAAGGTGAGTGGCTTGAGACTATTGAAAAAATATGAGACTTTTTTAGTTCGAAAGCACCTGTTGATCCTCTTCCTGCTTAGAGATTAAGTGGCCAAGAACCTCCTCTAGCAACTAACATAGTTGAGCTCCCTCTGCACTTGACTGATCGGGGTTCTAACCACCACTACCATGTTCACTATCATGGGAACTCTTGGAAGGTGTACTTTGGCAAGTTGACCCTACAGCTACCACCATGGCCTCTATCTCGACCTCGACCTCTACCCCTAGGCATATTCCTACACAAAAATTGAAGGGAAACACATAAGTTCAAGAGTTAGGCACAAGGTTAATGTAATGGACTCAATTGAACCTAGAGTACCTAGTCTTAAAACTTGGGCTCTAATACCAAGTTGTAACACCCCACCATGCAAACCCCAAAGAACAACATGACAAACTAAGAACTAAGGCACAACAATTTTTTTAAAAAGTAAAACTAATATGAAAAGTAAAGTAACATACAACACTAATAAAAAATATTGTACATACACATCATCTATCTACTACTTTGGGGTAACACGACTACATTACTTGTAAACCTTCCTAACATGACTCAATACCATTAACGATGCTTAAATAAACATAAGTATTCATTTAAAACAACTATAAAGAATAATTAAGCAATTTATAAACATTCATAACATTACATAACCATCCATCTACGATCACATGTAAATATCAAGTATACAACCATTATATTCATTATATGAGTATACATCGTTTCAAAGATTACATTAATTAGAAATATTTTCACAGATTCAACACCACATAAGTGCATTAAATGTAAACCAAAGATTGCATACACCACTCCCATACATGGGGTAGACCAAAAAATGTTACATCAAACTTCCTTTATAACAATGGGAAGGATTCAACAATTGCATATTGTGATACAACTAAAAGAAAGTAATACATAGCATCAATACTATCTCCAACTCTAGTAAGCTCAGGAACCACTACAATCGGTACAACTCCTTGCATGATGAACTTTGAATGGGAACCTATTCATTTTCAAAATATCACAACATTAAACATAATATTTCTACTCTATTTCTTCTGAAAAAAATAATTGATATAAAACCACCTATCTTCCAAGGTCTTTGTAGTTGGTTCTCAACTGTGCTATTTCGTTCAGTAGTCCATGCAACCATAATGATCAAGGGGTCTTCTAGTAAAGGATACAAACTACATAATTCAAACTAATCTTAATGTTTGGGGGTGTAAATAAATATAAAAAGATAGAACAAAGCATAGAAATACAAGTTATAAATGTAAATTCCTCTTTATTTAGACATAAAAAACTTGTAATGAGTTTTCCTTTCAAATAACTAAAACTACAAAATGATACAATCCACAGAACACTCTACACCATTGAATTGATTCATAGTGCCAATTCAAGATGTACTACCATTCATCATCATCAAATTTGAGATCAAACCAGAACATATTACCAACTCATCAACAAAATTCATAGATCAACAAATATAAAGAACTTGCATTCACAGATAATTCAATGAAATAGTCTTAAATTCAGAGTCTTCTATTTATTCTCATCAAATAAGAAACACTTATGCATAGAATTCACTGGGATACGAATGACTATGATTCATCAACATTACCATTAAACTAATTATGGAAAATAACATAACTATATTAAAACTTGTAAAAAAAATTGGTCCAAGTACTTTGCGTAAGCTATAAAAAGCTTCTGAAAAAATGTAAACTATCCTCTATCTCCTTTAGGTGGCTAATCTTGCTTCAATGAGTCACCCTTTACAAAGTGGAGAGAAATTCTATATATGAAATTGTGTAGCACTAATTCCTCTCATAAAAATCTAGATCCACAAATAATGGGGGCAACTGAGGCAATGTGGAATGAGTGTTGTTTTAATCTTCAGTTGTTGATTGAGGACTTCTTGTCAAAACCTGTGATCAAAAGGAGGAAGGTGAACCTGCTGAGATCTTCAGTTGAACTTATGTCATCTCCCTATAAAATAGGAAATTGATATATCCAGAAAACCATGCCTTCTTGATGTTGATCTAACCAAGGGATAGGTGTATTGCTGCCTTAATCTTGTGTTTTCTACTCTAGCATGTACTCATCATAACTGGTGATCACTTGTTGAAGCACCTCTACATCTGACACATCTACCTAGCTATCTTCAAATTTTATTCTCTTTATTTTGGTAGAAGAAAACTCTTTCATATCTCCCAGTTTTATGATCTCCCTTTTGAAAACCTTTATATATTCCTTAACATCCATAAGCCTATCCATCAAAAGGTCATCACCATCATCCCCCTTTTGCATCATCTCTTCAAATCTACTACTCCATTTTTCCTTGAGTTTATCAAGGATGAGGCTATCTTCCATAGGGATGTCTTCATTAACAAGTATGGCAATACTTGCTCCCAATTCCTCAACCTGTTCATTAAGATCTTTCTCGGCTTGTTACACCTCATTTCTATACCCATAGATGAATGAAGACTGAAACTTGATGAGGCTAATAGTCTTTTCAATAAAATCAACATTGTCTTCTTCAAGGATGGATTGTTCCAAAAAAAATTTCTTGGGTAGCCTATTGATGTATTTCAACTTCCTTGCATGCTTTGAATATTCTTCCTCTTGTTTCCCAAGATTTTTAGCATGTGTTACCCGTTTATTAATTAATTATAATGCTCCTTCACAAGATTTGCAACTTTCCACAAGAAAATCATGCACTTCTTGGTTCAGTCTATCAATCCATCTATCCATCATTCAAAATTTATTCCTCATTTCAACCAGTTTATCTGCATTTTTCTTGCTCATCAAAATGGGTGTCTCAGGAGCAACAAACTGTGAAGAGATAGGGGAAGACAAGTCTTTCAAAAACTTATGTAATTGATCCACTTGTGACTTAAGCTCATCTTTCTTTTGCTTATCCCTAACCATCCTTGACTTGGTGGATGATGCTACACTATCAATTAAGTCCACTTATTGGTTTCTTGTGGGCCTTCCTAGATTTACAGTACCGAATTGGTAATCACTCAATTGCATATCCTATTTATCCTTTTCAACCATGGGGATAACACATTCAGAAAAAATCTCCCTAACATCTATTAATCTAGTGGAATGGAGAACTCTAGCCCTTTTCTTTGGCCTCTCCTTTTCAATTTATTTTCTAACATCATCCCAATTAAGGGGTTGTGGTAGCACTATCTACTTCTTCTCTAGATTAAGATTTAGCCATCTTAGGGCAATAGGGGGATTTATCAGCCGAGTGGAAGAAGATATAGTAGGATAGAGAGATTTCCAAAGTGCTGCTTTGGGTTGAGAGTCAACCTCTTGATATTTCTCCTTTTTTTCCTTTTCCTTAGCCAATTCTTCAGCCTTAGCTTTTTTTTCGCTTTCTTGTTGAACTTTGGCTAGTTATTCTTCTTCTAATATCCTCTCCACCAATAGTTGATCTCTTTGTTTCTAGATCCTCCACCCTTGCCCATGCCTTGGCTACCTCTTGATCAATCATAGTCTACTTCTCTACTTCTATTCTTTTTAATTCTAATTCTTCTTCTTTCTTACTTTGAGCCTCTTCTACTGCTTTAAACTTAGCTTCGAGAGATTCATTTTCTCTTCTTTATTGAGCCTTCTCTTCTTCTAGCTCATGGATCTTTTGTAACAAAGCTAGCTTGTCTCTCTCTTCCTTAGTCTTCCACTCTATTTCCCTTTGTTCTAGTAGAAGATCTTCTTTCTCCTTTTGTTGTCTTGCCAATTCTTTAGATTTTTCAATAGCTTCTAACTCCTATTGTTTGGCAAGCATGTCATCTTTGGCTTTATCATCTGATTCCTATTATTTTTCTATTTCTTTAGCTTGTGCTTTAGCATCAGCTTCTCTTTTAGCATTTTCAAACAAATTCCATTGATATTTTGGAGTTAACACATGTTCTTCAACAACATTTTTAGTAGACATATCTTTGGCAATCTAATCATTAGAATGTGTATATTTTTAATCAGTGTCTATGTCATGAATTTCAACTTCATACTCTTTCCCTTTCAGAGTTTCTGCTTGCTCCTGAAGGCTACCTAGAGGTATTTTTTTGTTAGGCTCTTGAGTAAAGGAGGGTTAAGAAGAGGAGCCTTCTCCAACTATTGTGGTCTCCATGCCTTGTGATTCATGGACTTCTTGAGTAGGTATTTCTAGAACAGTATCTCCTCCAGATATAGGAGGAAGACATTCTAATTGATCTTTAAGAGGTTCTCTCCTCTTAGTCCTCTGATAACCTTTAGTTTCCATTGCCTTCCTTTTCTTTGAAACTTGATCCTGTGGCTACCTAATTCTCAAAACCACCCATTGGATACTCATATCCATTACTGTCCTAGAAATCTACTTAATTTTAATGGATTCATCTTCATCCCAATTGATGGGGGCCAGGTCTTTGGTACCAATCCTCTCTGCTTCATATCCTGGATCAAAAGTTACACCATCACCTGATAGTGTATCAAGTATATCTTCTTTTACCCCATACTCAATCATTTGAGGGATAGTAAATCTCTCATAATTCCTCCTTCTAACATCATAATCATCTTGTAAGTCAATACAAAAATCCTCCAATAAATTATAATGTTTATAAAAAAGAATTGGATTTATAGAATTCATCTTACTCCTTGGGTCAATTTTTTTTTGGGATGTGTACAATCCCAACTTTAGATAGCTTAACTCTTCACATATTGCCTTTGTAGCTATATTGTGAAGACAAAATTATTCCCCCAACTTCATAGGGAACTTATGGCATCCATGCTTATGTTTGAGGGAAATTTTTGCATTGACTCCTAAGGCTTGATATATAAACTCCATAAGGATTATCCTATCACTACAACACCTTGGGAGTAGATGAGGATGACCATCAAATCCTGCCAATCTGAAATATAAAAATTTAGGATATTGGATATAATAATTTCCCCATTGAGATATGAAGGCCATGGAATCTCTACTTAACCTGAATCGAGAATCCCCTATCAACTAGTTGATGATGACATAGAGGAATGCATCGTTAACCCTCATGTGATGTAACTTTGATGTTTGCAAAGTTAATTGATCATAATGGTTCCAAAAATTTTGTTGTCATGGAGCCTCTCCCAACACCCCCACTACATTCAACCTGGGAAAGATACCCATCCTTGCAGCAGCATATATGACATAAGAAGTCATAAATAAGGTCTTTGTTTCCCTTACATTCAACACTTGATTTGTAAATTTTTAGATAGGATCATGCACCAATCAAATTGTTGTGTGTCATTTAAAATAGCTTTCGTAAATGGGAACATCCATTCTTTGAAGCATGTAGAGTCCCTCTTACCAAATACCTTGGAAATAATTAAAATTAAATCATCGACCTCCTTCTTGAAGTCACCTCTCTTAGGTTGTTCAGGCATCTTAGCTAAATACTTCTTCTCAGTCCTTAACCATTTTTTGTTTATGTGGGATCTGTTGAATTCTTTGTTCTTGTTGAATATTTGTAATGCCTCCACTTCAGTCAACTATCTAGGGTTCCTTGGTGTAGATGCATTAAACATGAACCTTATCATTTGTGGGGACAAATCAATTATGACATTCCCTTGTTGATCCATGCACTATCTTGATACTTAATTATAAGCCCCTTTTGCAGCCAAAATGAGCTTTAGGCATTATACTGATAGAGGAAAAAATGTGACATGTTCTAGCCCATATTAGACTATTCTATCTATCCTTCTAGTTACTTCTTTTGCAAAGGTCTCTAGGACTGACTCCTCGCAATTGTAGGATCCCAAGTTTGTATCTATGATATCCGACCATCCTAAATCCAACTTTCTAGTTGTGGGAGTAGCATTCTGATGTTATATTGCAAAGTATAAGGTAGTTGTTCCACCTTTATCTTCTTGGGTTTCACCTGCCCTGAACTCTCTATAACTTGGCCTTCCATTTGTGAGACTTCAGTGGATACTCTTGAAATTTCTTATTCTTGCATGGCAACCCTAGATTAGATCAATAGAAAGCATGAAACATTATCATTAGAAGAATTACCCTTCCTTTCACCTTGTCCTTATTTAGGAAGCCTTTACATACTTAGTAAAACTTACCCACTCATCAGAGGGAGAACCAAGAAAGGAATCAGTATCAAAAATCCTTTAGTATGGTGGGATAGGGGTCAAGATCATCATTGGAACTAGGACCTAGATCAAACTGAATGTCGGGATCAGGACCAGTGTTGGAATGGATGTCAAGAATGAGACCGAGGTCAAAACAAAAACCAGACCTGAAACATCACTAAGTTTCAAATCCCACCTCCATTCTGGTTCTGTTTCCATTAGGGTAAAGGGTGTTTGATAGTCAAAATCTCATTGGGAGTGGGCTCAAGATCGGATTTAAACTACCAAAAGGAAATTTATGGGTTGAACCCATTCCCTAGATCCGCTTTCGCTTGTTATCATTAAGCATAGCACAATTTGATCAAACACTCATTGTAATTTAAAATGAGGACATATGGTAAGCTGAGGAGGCTTAGAATAACAAGGTGAATCAATCCTTTATTACCGATGGAAGATCACTAAATAGGGCATGATTCTAAATTGAAATAGCACACAAAAATCCTAGTTTTAAAAATTGGTTGACTCAGGAATTTTAGGGCATAAAACCTAACATGCAAATGACATGGAGCAAACCCTTCAACAAATTTGAGACCTTTAAAAGCCCTCAAAACCTGTCAAAGGTGAAACCCTAAAAAGTAGGGAACAGTATGATGAATACCACCAAACATGCAAATGGCTACAACAAAAAAAAAAAGAAACAAAATGAAGCAAAAAGGGAAATAAAAAACAAAAAAAAAAAACACAGAAACAAGCTAAGATCAACGAGAAAGTTCTCGCGAATGCATGAAGAACACCAGGTGACAAACAAAAATAGAAAACAAAGGAAAAACAAAGCAGGAGAAATCCCAACTACCTTGAATGCTACCCAACAAGATGAAACTTGATCCCAATCCATGCGCGGATGATTGCTTTTTGATCAAACCATGCTCCTCCTTCTTTGTCTCAGCTCTAGTTCACTATTATAGTTTAGGCAACAATAATAGTGAGAAAATTAACCTAAATTAAGGTTATGAATTCGATTTGACGCATGTGGAAGGCCTAAAATTAATGCCATTAATACGGTTGGTCAGGTGCGGGATCACAATGGGAACAAACACACAACTATTGTGTAACTGAAGTAAAGTGGAGAAAAACAAGAAAGCAAGGGCGGGATTGGGATCGGAATTGGTCAGAGAACTTTTGAAAAGTTCTCAGTTTGGTTCTGGTTCCAGCTCTATTTCCACCAAAGACAAAGAAATGCCAAGAAAGAAAAGGAAACAAGTGGGGTCGAGATGAAAACCGAAACCAAGCCCAAAAGAAAATGAAACGAACAAAAAGAAAAGGCGGAGGTGAAACATGGATCAAACTTGAAAGTTTGGTAAGTTCCAAGTTCAAAATCTGTTTTGGTTTTAGTTCTGCCAAAACAAAAGGAAAGACAAAAGAATTAGGAGAAGAGAACAACTCCTAAGTCCCAAACAGAAACACCAAGGACAAGAAACAAAGGGGCACCCATTTTGACCAAAGTTAAGATGGGGTGGTTATGCAAGAAATAATAAATGATGACTCGGATGGAAAAATGGTTTACCCATTTTTAGGACATTGAAGAATTCAGTCACCCAGAACCTCTGGTTCATGAATGTTTTACACTTAAGTGTGATTAGTCATAGCAAACAAGGTTGAGCAAGAATCTCAAATGTATATCAACATTAACTACTTTGAATCTGAGTGTGTGCATGCATGGTGCATTTGTTTTTGGTAAAAAATCCCTCCATTCCTAAGAAATTATATTCAAGATTCAAGTTACATGAGTTGAATCCTTTTAACATTTTGTGCAACGATAGGCTGGGAATTGCTCCATTTCCAATCAGGCATCTATAGCCCCAACAGAGATACCTCTAGTTCTCTCAAAGAGTTTCTCTACTTCCAAACATGCATCCATAGCCCCAATAGAGATACTTGAACCACCCCTCTCATATTGAGTTTATAATCATTCAATGATTATCTTTTCTTTCTCATTTTTTATGCTTTTATTGAAGGAATTATTTATTATCTTTTCACAATACTCAGGTGTAACAACCTGAAATTTGGGGTAGAGAACTACCATGGACATCATGATAGTGTCAGGATTCAAATTTTTCACTTGAATCTAAAATATAACCACCTAGAGACAAATGAGCTTCTATGTATAACAAATGTTCTTACACATTTTGTGATAGATTCAACTGTGGTTGATGAGATCTCTTACAATATACCTGTTTGTGTTTAACCCATCAGACCATTATACAAAAAGAACACAAGTCATAGGCAATGAAACGAAAAACTTCAACAGACATACCTGAGAAAAACTCAACCAACTTCTCTCCTAGTACCTTCAATAAGCTTCAAATAACTTCACCCATCACTTGAATTGGACAAAAATGAAAACCCTAGAAACAAACGAACACAACAAAAACCCAAAAAACAAACAAACTAACTAAAAGCAAAAAACAACTAATTACATACTTACAACAAAACTAATCATCAGACCCTTCATGGTCCAAAATAGTTCTTTAGAAATTTCCCATTGACAGGCAATGGAATAGGTTCTCCTATTAAAAGACTTAAACAAAAAGCATTCTCACCAAGGATCTCAGCAATCTAATACGGACCTAACCAAAGTTGGTCAAATTTTTGGTGATCACCTTTCCTTTCCTTAGCCTTATCCCACAACAGTACTATATCTGATATTTTGAAGGCTTTAATTTTCTCTCTTTTGTCAAACCAACATTTGACAACAACTTGATATTTAGAAAACTTCTGTAAAGCAGCATCTCTATGTTCCTCCAAAGTCAGTAAGTTATTAAGCCTGACCTCTATCCTATCATCATTTGAGTAAAACTCTTGCATGAACCTGAGAATTGGTATTTGTAAGTGCATAGGAAAGACTAGTTCTTGGCCATATACCAAATTACATGGGGAGATCCCTAAGGGAGCTTTAATACAATTTTTATCTACCCATAAGGAATATTTCAGTTGCGTGTGCCAATCCCTCAGATTACTTTCTAACAACTTCTTAATCACTTCCAACAAAGTTTTGTTAGTAGACACAGCTACTCCATTCTCCTATGGGTAATAATTGGAAGAATATTTCAACACTATCTTATGTTCATATGCCCATTGAATAGATTATGTGGAAGAAAAAGTAGGGTCATTGTCACATACTAGAGAAAATGGTACTCCAAACCTAGCAATGATGAATTTGTTGAGAAATTTAATGACCACCTCAATGGTGTTGTTTTTACAAGGTTGGGCTTCAGTCCAATGTGTACAATAGTCAGTTTCTATCAAAATGAATTTATGACCTATAGATGAATTTGGGTTAATTACCCCTACAAAATCTAATACCCATTGGGTAAATGGTTTTACCTCATATATCGGTTGTAGGGGCATCGCCAGATTGTATTCCCTGGATGCGAAAATATGACATATATGACATGTCCTCACATTTTGGTGTGCATCTTGGAACACATGGGGCCAATAATATCCTGATCTTAGGATTTGGTGTGCCATGGAATCAGCAGACCCATGTCCAGTACCATTTTTGGCATGAAATTATGTAATGGCATGCTTTGCTTATTGCTAGTCAAGGCAACGTAAATAAAAACCTTCCAAGTTTCTTTGGTATAGAGCTCCTCCTTTGAGCATGTAATGTGATCTCTTCAGCCTCAGTGCTCTCCTCTAAGTGGCATTCATCCAATCTGGGCATTTTTTATTCAGCAATAAAAAGATCAAATAAGGATCACCTATAAATGACTGTACCATACATTGTTGACAAGTAATATTAGCATCAAAATTTTCCATTTTTTTATAAAAGCCTTGTCCTCAGACTAGCTTCATTGGATGAATTTCGAGATCAGATTCCTCTAGGATGGCCATCCATTTTCCTCGTCTCTCCCTTAGTTTTCTTTGCATAAGAAGTGACTTTACAACAAGGTCTGGAACTATTGCAATAAATTGACTATAGAGAATATAGTGACAAAATTTCTTGACCACTCACACTAGTGCAAAAGCTTTCTTTTCGAAAGGCGGATATATAAATTCAGCATTCTTAAATGGTGAATTCATAAAGGCAATGGGTCTTTCATCTCCTTCGCCTTTTCTTTGTGTTAGGACAACAACACAAGAGTGATTAGACACAAAGGAGTAAATATAAAAAGGCTTTAGATAATTAGGGCTGGTCAAAATTAGTGCCTCTAATATAGATTATTTGATTTATGAGAAGGAAGATTTAGCCTCATTTCTCCAGTCAATCTTAGCTTCTTTCTAAATAATTTCATTGAGAGGCTTAACAATTTTTGCAAATCTAGTTAAAAAAATTCGCACAAAGTTTATCTTCCCAAAAAAGGGCCTCATCTCCTTTTTGCTACTTGGCATAGTCAATTTTAGAATGGATTCGACTCTATCTAGGTCAATTGAAATTACCCTTTCTGATATTATGTGGCCTAGCAATTTCCCTTCTAAAACCCCAAACACACACTTCTTTAAATTTAAGAATAGACCATAACTTATGCACTTCTTAAGAACTTTTGATAAATCCACAGCATGGTTTTCCCTATCTTTAGAAAATGTAGTCATATCATCCATATATGTGATTATAAACTTACCAACGAAGTCTTTGAATTCCACATCCATTGCACGGTGAAAGGTAGCTCCAACATTGATGAGGCCAAATGACATCCTTCGATAGGAAAATGTCTCCCACTTGGTAGTGAAGGTCATTCTCATCCTTTCCTCATAATTAATCAGGACTTGGTTATATCCTAAGTAACCATCAAGGAATGACATCATTTGAGAGTCATTGACAATCTATATTACCTCATCAAGAGAAGGCAATGGGTATTTATCCTTCCCTGATGCTTTGTTGAGGTTCCAAAAGCCAACACATAACCTGATCTTTCCGCTCTTCTTTCATACAAGGACTAAATTGTTGACCCAAGTGGAATTCCTTATTGGGAATATTATTTTGGCTGATAGAAGCTTTTGCACCTCTTTCTGAATTAATGGTTCAATCAGGGCATTGACTGGGCCTTGCTTTTGACAAAAAAAATCACATCAAGCTTCAAGGGAATAGTGTGTTATTAATAAGGTGCCAAATATTTTTAAGTCCTCGTAGCCCCAAGCAATCACTACAATATTTTCCTTAAGTACTTTTTATGATTTTGTCATGGATATGTTTCAGGCAATCCTTGCCAATAAATACATTATTTTATGGGCCTGAATCCACCAAGTTAATTGATTCATATTTCCCTCCATTAGTGGTTGTGGGCAGTTTCTCATGAGCACAAGGATATGAGTCAAATATCCTCTCCAATGATACCATTCCCTTAGGAATATTGTTCGTTTTAAAGTTCATGATCCCTTCTGCATCACATATTTCTGGGTACCAGTCTCCTTGATCTCTATCTGATTCATCAATTATTTGTCCCTCAAAGACATCTAAGCTTTCCAGAAAGGCAAGTATATGTTGGTCATCATCAAAGACCTAAATTTTTTTGACATTATCAAGGATGGCTTGGATCGAGACTAGATCTACTGAGAATCTCTTGAGAATAGAATCCTGCATAGGTTTCAAAGTGCTTGCAACAACAACGAGATAATCTACAATCTGATTTCTCTCTAGGGATCAACTTGATAGAAAAAGCATCAAAGTCTTCTATTAAATTCCATATCTGATTCTTATATGAAACCAATCTATTATTGCGGCATGTGTATTGACTATGGACCTATTTGACAATCACTTCTAAATCTCCCATAACTCTGATGGTTGTCACCTTCTTTTGATGTGAAAACATCAAACCTCTAGCGAGCGCATCATACTCTACTACATTGTTTGTATAGCTGAACTGTAACCTGTAAGATGCAAAGTATGTCTTCCCTTTCAGGCTAGTTAGTTCAACTCCTACTCCACTCCCTATTTTGGACATAGAACCATCAAAATTAAGGATCCATAACTGATTTAGAGCTAGAATTTCCTTCTTTTTGGATACTACAGGTGGTTGTTTACAAGGAATAGGTGGTGGATCAAATAGGTTTAGGCTATCTAGATTTGGAGACTGTTGTTCATGATGTTTATCAACAAGTCCATTCAAATTTAAAACTGGTGTAGAAACTAGTTCTTGCACCTCTTCTTGGATGGTTTTAGAATCGGGTTTCTTTTCAAGCAATCCCTTACACATCAAAATATTATCAGGGGCAGGTGTAACATACAATTCTTGAGATTGCTCAGCTTTGTTCTGAAAATCAGAGCATTAAACCTGAGCCTATTCAACTTGGGAAGAGTCTTCCTCTTGGGTGATATTAGTTCTTATCAAGATAGTTGCATCCCTAGCTTGGAATAGGAATTAATTTGAAGGTGTTACTGGTTGAGGTTCACAAGTCTCTTTTGACTCATAAATTTAATTAAGAATATTCACACAAGGTTGGTATGTCCACTTAGAATGGCCTTCATAGTGGACTCTACACCAATTTGGGTGTAGCAAACTCCATAGATCAACCTCTTCTCCCAGAACCAACCTATCATGTTGTAACCTTCTAATCAAAACCTATTGGTTAATAGTGTTTGTTGGATCCTTATGTTCTAAAGGTTGTAGGGCATCAAGATTAAATATTGAAAAGGTCATAATTTCCTCTTTCTTATATACTCCTATCTCTATTTCAAAATAGGCTACCTCATTAGCATAGTCGTATTTGGTGATCATGTGTTTGAGATGAGGTTTACTTTCAATCCTAATTTGTGTTGCTACTCCCTTCCACGACAACCACATATGTGAAAAGTATAAGGATAAGTAACCCCCAATACTCTTCATTAGATCTCAGCTTAGAAGCATGTTGTATGTCTCAGGGATATTAGCTACATGGATATCCATGTAAGTTTGGATCTGTAGGTTTGATTCGACCAATGCATGAATATTTTTTAACTCCCCTACTACATTAACCTTAGTTTTGTCTAGTTGTATTACCTTTTTGTGAGTTTGAACTATACTTAACCCCAAATTTTAACAAATGGAAAAGGGCATGATGTTACTTAAGGCTCCATAATCCAAAAATAATTTGTGTATATTATTTCCAAAGATCCTTGGACTTAATAGGAAGATGGAGTTCCTACCTTTCCTTTGTACAGGGTCACGTTCATTTCATTGGTTGGAGTCACCTTGCTTTTTCCTTTCGATCAATCTGCTTATTCCAAAGCTCTCAACACGATGTCACATTAGGAAGGGAACCACTTCAATATGTCAAAGAATGACAATGAGGTCCTTTTCTTCTATATCTCTAAACCAAAATCAAATTCTACATCATTTTTCATCTGATATTTAGGAATAAAAGATGAATTACCTTTGTTTGGGAATTCGGGTGGGCCTTTGGGTGAAGGAGGGTTGTTATCTACATTCTAGTTAGGTGGAACTATGGTATTTGGAGTAGAAAATGTGGTGAATGGGCCTTTATTCTGATTTCTCGAGAAATGGCCTCCCTTGGTCTGGAAGGTCTGAGCATCGTATCCTCTTCTGGTTCATTTTCTCCTTACATGGGACATTGGTATTGTTCATCAACAGTTTCAAAAGTAATGGTTATGTCCACTGACCCACCACTTGGGATAGGATTCCCTTGTGGTCGGTAAGAATCAACTTGTGCTATTTTGAATACCTTCTCCATATTCAGGTAGTTAACTTCAAAATGTGAAGCCGTATCATGCAACCTACACCAATTTTTTATTAGGTTAAGATCTGCAACATTTTCAGTGTGAGGCTTGTCCTCATTGGCCTGATAGTTATGAGATACCCCCATTATTCAATCTCGTATTCCACTATCTATTGTTATTTGACCTTTGATTGTATCCCCTATTCTGATTTTGGTAGTTCTGATTAGGGAAGTTTTGGCCCTAGTAATTCCTCTAGTTCTGGTTGGAATTTTGACTCAAATAATTATTTTGATTTGAAAACCCTCCCTCATTTTGGTAACCCTGGTTTTGGTTTTGGCCTTGGGAAGGGTTCAACTTAAGTTGGGCCAGTTTGTTTGTCACCTGTGATAGGGTTTTCTTCAAAGTCTCTACCTCAGAGGTCAGTTGGGTGGTGCGTTACCTTTCTCTTGAATTCACAATAGGTGAGGGAGTTGGAGGATTGGATCCTCTAGTGAAATTATGCAAGTGTTGAGCTTGCTGCAAAGAGTTAGGGGCTTGGCTATTAAATAATTTTTCTATGATGGGGATTGTAGCTTGGCCAATGACCCATATGAAGAATGTGACATCCTCGGGATTTTATTAAACAATGGGGTGGGGTTAGGCATTTGAGGATATCCTATATGAGGAAAAACCCCTCCTAAAATTCTTGCTTGCGAACTAATATGTTGTTTTAGATTAATGGCTAAGTGGTAAACTTTGGAAAGAGAATCAATGTCAACTTTTTGGGATGTTCTCTACAAAAAATAGGCCAATCAAGGGATCTATGGCCTTAAGGTAGGCTTGGATAGCAATTTTTTGGCTACCAAGTAAGGATCTTGTAATCTTCGATACATTCTTTGAAAATGAGTGTTGAAGAGGGACAACGACTCATGTGGTTCCTTCCTAATTGTAGCAAATTGATGATACAAGATAGCTAGATCTACATAAACCTGGAATTGGTTGATACAAGCATCCTCTAGGTTTTCCCAACTCAAAATAGATCTAATGGGTAGGTTCAAGTACCAATTGTAGGCCATATCCCCCAAGGAATATGGAAATAATTTTCATGCAACATAATGATGGGCTATCTAAGCCCACATACAAGCATATTTGAATGCCTATATGTGCTCTTTAGCACTTCTAGACTCCCCATGGGAGTACCTAGGACATAATTTTTCAGGATTCTTAGGCATCTCATGGATACCATTGAGAATGATTCCCAATGGTGAAGGGTTATTGGCAAATAATTCCATGGGTGGTGGAGGAGGTGGTTGTGCTAGTGGTAATATTGGTTGAAACCTAGGTGGAGTGGGTGGTGGTGTTAAATCCCTACTAGTTTTGGGCCTAGTGGGTGTTCGGAGTTCAACAAATTGATCTAGGTTTGCAGAAGATTTGAGAATTCTTCCAAACCTTTTGAGTGAAAATGATCCAATTCTCTCTAGTTTATTCCTTCAAGCCATCCTTCTAGCACCGATTTTGTTGATGGTCAAAATAGCACAAATTAAATAGATAATTCTACTCTATTTTTCTTGAAAAAAATAGTTGATCTAAAACCACCTATCTTCAAAGGTCTTTGTATTTGGTTCTCAACTGTGTTGTTTCATTCAGTATTCCATGCAACCGTAATATTCAAGGGGTCTGTTGGTAAAGGATGCAAACTGCATAATTCAAACTAATCTTAATGTTTGGTGGTGTAAATAAATATAAAAATACAAAAGAGAGCATAGAAAAACAAGTTATAAATGTAAATTCCTCTTTATTCAGACATACAAATTTCGTAATGAGTTTTCCTTTCAAATAACTAAAACTACAAAACAATACAATCCCCAAAACACTATTTACTATTGCATGCATTCATAGTGCTAATTCAAGATGTAATACCATTCATCATCATCAAATTTGAGATCAAACTAGAACATATTACCAACTCATCACCAAAATTCATAGATCAACAAATATAAAGAACTTGCATTCACATCTAATTCAATGAAATAGTTTTAAATTCAGAGTCTTCTATTGATTCTCATCAAATAAGAAATACTTATACACAACATTCACTGGCATACAAATGACTATGATTCATCAACATTAGCATTAAACTAATTCTAGAAAATAGCATAACTATATTAAAACTTGTAAAGAAAATGTGTCCAAGTACTTTGCATAAACTATAAAAAGCTTCTAAAAAATTGTAAACTATCTTCTATCTCCTTTAGGTGGCTAATCTTGCTTCAATGAACTAACCTTCACATAGTGGAGAGAAATTATATATATAAACTTGTGTAACACTAATTCCTCTCATCAAAATCGAGATCCAAAAATCATGGGGGTGATCGAGGCAATGTGGAATGAGTGTTCATTTTGATCTTCAGATGCTAATTGAGGACTTCTTGTCAAAACCCGTGTTCAAAAGGAGGAAGGTGAACCTGCTAGGATCTTTAGTTGAACTTATGTCATCTCCCTACAAAATAGGAAATTGATATATCTAGCAAACCATGCCTTCTTGATGCTGATCTGACCAAGAGACAGGTGTATTGCTGCCTTAATCTTTCATTTTCTACTCCAACATGTACTCATCATAACTACTGATCACTTGTTTAAGAACCTCCGCATCCTGCCCATTTACCTAGCTATCTTCAAAGTTTATTCTCTTAAGTTTGGTAGAAGAAAACTCTTTCATATCTCCCAGTTTAATGAGCTCCCTTCTAGCAACCTTTATCTCTTCCTTAACATCCATAAGCCTATCCATCAAAAGTTCATCACCATCATCCTCCTTTTGCATCATCTCTTCAAATCTACTACTCCATTTTTCCTTGAGTTTAACATGGATGAGGCCATCTTCCATGGGGATGTCTTCATTAACAATCATGGCAATAATTGCTCCTAATTCTTCAACATATTCATTAAGATCTTTCCTAGCCTATTGCACCTCATTTTTTTGCCCATAGATGAATGAAGACCAGAACCTGATGATGCTAATAGCCTTTTCAAAAAAATCAGCATTCTCTTCTTTGAGGATGGATTGTTCACACAAAGTTTTCTTGGGAAGCTTATTGATGTCTTTCAGCTTCCTTGCATGCTCTAAATATTCTTCCTCTTTCTTCCCAAGAGTTTCAACATGTGTGACCATGTCATTAATTAATTCTAATGCTCCTTCATGATCTTTTTAACTTTCCACAAGAAAATCCTCCACTTCTTGGTTTAGTATATCAATCCATCTATTCATCATTCCAACTTTATTCCTCATTTCAACCAGGTTATCTACATCTTTCTTGCTCAAAAAAATGGGTGTCTCAGGAGTAGTAGACTATGCAGAGATAGGGGAATACAATTCTTTCAAAAAATTATTTAACTGATCCACTTGTGACTTAAGCTCATATTTATTTTTCTTATCCCTAACCATCCTTGAATTGGTGGATGATGCAAGGATATCAATTAAGTCAATTTGTTGGTTTCTTGTAGGCCTTCCTAGATTTACAGTACCCAATTGGTAATCATTCAATTGCATATCCTGTTTATCCTTTTCAACCATGGGGATAGCACATTTAGCAACAATCTCCCTAAAATCTGTCAATCTGGTGAAATGGAGAACTCTAGCTCTTTTCTTTGGCATCTCATTTTCAATTTCTTTCCTAACATCATCCCAATTAAGGGGTTGTGGTTGAACTATCTGCTTTTTCTCTAGATTAAGTTTTAGCCATGTTGGGGTAGTAGGGGGAGTTATCACCTAAGTGGAAGAAGATTTAGCGGGAGAGAGAGATTGTCAAAGTGGTGCATTGGGTTGAGAGTCAACTTCTTGTTGTTTCTCCTTTTCTTCCTTTTCCTTAGCTAAATCTTCAACCTTAGCTTTTTCTTCTCTTTCTTGTTTAACTTTGGCTAGTTGTTCTTCTAATCTCCTCTCCTCTAATAGTTGATCTCTTTGTTTTTCTAGCTCCTCCACCCGTGCCCATGCCTTGGATGCCTCTTGATCAATCTTAGCCTACTCCTCTTCTTCTATTCTTTTTAATTCTAATTATTTTTCTTCTCTCTTCCTTTGATCCTCTTCTACTTCTTTAAACTTAGCTTGAAGAGATTCCTTTTCTCTTCTTTGTTGAGCCTTCTCTTCTTCCAGCTCATGGATCTTTTGTAACAAATCTAGCTTTTCTCTCTCTTCCTTAGCCTTTTTCTTTGTTTCCCTTTGTTGCAGTAGAAGATCTTCTTTCTCTTTCTGTTGTCTTGCCAATTCTTTAGCTTTTACAATAGCTTCTAACTCTTGTTGTTTGACAAGCATGTCACATTTGACTTTAGCCTCTACTTCCTACTATTTTTCTATTGCTTTAGCTTGTGCTTTAGTATCAACTTCTCTTTTAGCATTTAAAACAACTTCCATTGATCTTCCATAGTTAACACATGTTCTTCTCCAAAAAATTTAATAGACATATCTTTAGTAATCTCGTCATCTGAATGTGTATCTTCTAAATAAATGTCTATGTCATGAATTTCAACTTCATGCTCTTTCCCTTTCAGAGTTTTTTCTTGCTCATGAAGGGTACCTGTAGGTATTTCTTTGTTAGGCTCTTGAGTGAAGGAAGGTTGAGAAGAGGATCCTTCTCCAACTATTGTTTTCTCCATGCCTTATGATTCATGGACTTCTTGAGTAGGTATTTCTGGAATAGTATCTACTCTAGAGATAGGAGGAAGACATTCTAATTTCTCTTTATGAGGTGCTCTCCTCTTAGTCCTATGATAACCATTAGTTTCCCCTACCTCCCTTTTCTTTGAAACTTGAGCATTTGGCTCCTTGATTCTCAGAACCACCCATTGGATACTCCTATCCATTATTGTCTTGGAAATTTTCTTAATCTAGATGGATTCATCTTCATCCCAATTGATGGGCGCAGGTCTGTGGTACCAATCCTCTCTGCTTCATATCCTGGATCCAAATTTACACCATCATCTAATAGTGTGTCAGGGATATTTTATTTTACCCCATACTAAATCATTTGAGGGATACTCAGTCTCTCATAATCCATCCTTCTAACATCATAATCATCTTGTAACTAAATCCAAAAATCCTCCAATAAATTATAATGTTTATAAAAAAGAATGGGATTTATAGCATTCATCTTACTCCTTGGGTCAGAGTGTTTTTAGGATGTGTACAATCCCAGCTTTAGATAGCTCAACTCTCCACATATTGCCTTTGTAGCTATATTGTGAAGACAACAATATTCCCGCAACTTCATAGGGAACTTATAACATCTGGGCTTATGTTTAAGGGAAATTTTTGCATTGAATCCTAAGGATTGATATATAAAATCCATAAGCATTATCCTATCATTGCAACACCTTGGGAGCAGATGAGGATGACCATCAAATCCTGCCAATCTGAAATATGAAAAATTAGAATATTGGATATACCAATGTCCCCATTGAGCTATGAAGGCCATGGAATCTATACTTAACCTGAATCCAACATCCCTTGTCAACCAGTTGATGATGACATAATGGAATGCATTGTTAACCCTCCTATGATGTAACTCTAATGTTTGCAAAGTTAATTGATCATAATGGTTCTAAACCTTTTGTTGTCCTGGAGCCTCTTCCAACACCCCCACTACATTCAACCTAGGAAATATACCCATCTTTGCAACATCATACATGACATAAGAATTCATGAAGAAGTTCTTTGTTTCCCTTACATTCAACATTTGATTGTGTAAATTGTTAGATAGGATCACACACCAATCAAAAAAATTTCTTGGCATAAAAAATATCTTCCATGTATAGGAACATCCATTCTTTGAATCATGTAGAGTCCCTCTTACCAAATACCCTCGAAAGCATTAAAATCAAATCATCCACCTCCTTCTTGAAGTTACCTCTCTTAGGTTTTTCAAGAATCTTAGCTAAATACTTCTTCTCAGTCCTTAACCATTTCTTGTTTATGTGGGATTTGTTGACTTCTTTTTTCTTATTGAATATTTATAATGCATCCAGTTTAGTCAACTATCTGGGGTTCCTTGGTATAGGTGCATTAAACATGAACCTCATTATTTGTGGGGATAGATCAATTATGACATTCCCTTGTTGGTCCATGCACTGACTTGATACTTAATTATAAGACCCTGCTGCAGCCAAAATGAGCTCTGGGCGTTTTATTGATAGAGGAAAAAATGTGACATGTGCTAGCCCATATTGGACTATTCTCTCTATCCTTCCAATTACTTCTTCTATAAAGGTCTATAGAGATGACTCCTCAGAATTGTATGATCCCAAGTTGGTATTTGTGATATCCGACCCCTGAATCTAGCTTGCTAGTTGTGGGAGTAGCATTCTGATGTTTATATTTCAAAGTATAAGGTAGTTGTTCCACCTTTATCTTATGTGGCTTCAGCTACCCTTAACTCTCTATAGCTTGGCCTTCCATTTGTGAGACTTCAATGGAGACTCTTAACATTGCTTATTCCTACAAGATAACCCTAGATTAGATCAATATAAAGCATGAAACACAATCATTAGAAGACTTACCCTCCATTTCACCTTGTCCTTATTTAGGAAACCTTTACATACCTAGTAAAATTTACCACTCATCAGAGGTGGAACCAAGAAATGAATTAGTATCAGAAAGCCTTTAGTATGGTAGGATCAGGGTTGAGATCATCATCGAAACTAAGACCGAGATCAGATTGAATGTTAGGATCAAGACTAGGATCGAAGTCAAAAAAAAAATCGGACTCAGAAAATCACTAAGTTTCAAATCCCACCTCCATTCTAGTTTCACTTTCGTCAAGGTAAAGGATGTTTGATAGTCAAAATCTCATTGAGAGGGGGCTTAGGATTAGATTTGAACTGTCAAAAGGACATTTATGGGTTGAACCCATTCCTTGGATTTGCTTCTACCCGTTATCATTAAGCATAGCACAATTTGATCAAACACTCATAATATTTTAAAATGAGGTCATATGGTAAGCTGATGAGGCTTAAAATAACAAGGTGAATCAATCCATCATTACCAAGGGAAGACCACTAGCTAGGGCATGATTCTAAATTGAAATAGCACGCAAAAACCCTAGTTTTAAAAACTGGTTGACTCAAGAATTTTAGGGCAGAAAAACTGACATGGAAATTGTTGAATCAACATTCAAATGACATGGAGTAAACCCTTTGATAGATTTGAGACCTTTAAAATACGTCAAAACCTATCAAAGACAAAACCCTAAAAACTAGGGCACGACAGTACGAATACCACCAAACACGTAAATGACTGCAATGAACAAAAAAGACAAGAAAAGAAATGAAAGGAGGCAAAAAGGGAAAGAAATTTCTCACAAACATGCAAATAACACCAGGCAACAAACAAAAATGAAAAATAAAGGAAAAATGAAGCAGGAGAAAACTTGCCTACCTCAAACGCTACCTAACAGGATGAAACTTGATCCCAATCAGTGCGTAGATGCTTTCTTTTTTATCAAATCGTGCTCCTCCTTCTCTGTATCAGCTTTGGTTCTCTATTACAGTTTAGGCAACAATAATAGTGAGCAAATCAACCTTAATTAATCTTATGAATTCTATTTCATGTGTGTGGAGGGCCTGCAATTAATTCCATTAATATGGTTAGTTGGGCATGGGATCACAGTGGGGAGAAACACACAAATATTGTGTAATTGAAGTAAAGTGGAGAAAAACAAGAAAGCAGGGCCAAGATCAGGATTGGAATTGGGCAGGAAACTTTTGACAAGTTCCCAGTTTGGTTCTGGTTCCGCCAAAGATAAAGAAATGCCAAGAAACAAAAGGAAACAAGCGGGGTCGAGACGAAAAATGGAATCAAGCCCAAAAGAAAACAAAATGAACAAAAAGAAAAGGTGGAGATGGAGGCGGAACGAGGATCAAACTTGAAAGTTTGGTAAGTTCCAAGTTCAAAATATGTTCTAGTTCTAGTTTCACCAAAACAAAAGAAAAGCCAAAAGACTTAGGAGAAAATCACAACTCCTAAGTCCCAAACTAAAACACCAAGGACAAGAAACAAAGGGGCACCCATTTTGACCAAAGTTAATATAGGGTGGTTATGCAAGGAATAAAAAAACCCAATGTATTGCATAGCACAGTCCACCCGATCGTGTGGACCCTAAGGCCCATCCCCTGTGCAAGGAGATGAAAAAAAGGACACACAACATAAAAATAGTCAAGCAAATAAGGCTAACAAGAATCCACAATAAAATCAACAACAACCACCAAGAACGACCACTTCCAGAGGCACACAAAGGTAAGGAAACACAACACATATACTATATGAAGAGTGCCATCATATGGCCCTAGCATGGATTATCCTAGCTACCTCGCAATAGGCATTAGCCCCCATCTATTGTTATCCTAGTTGTCTCTCAATAGGCACCAGCCCCATAGGGTGACACATGCAGAACCACTTACCCTTCATGAGGACAAGGTAGTGATCATTTTGACTAGGCCTTCTCAACCCATCATTAGCCTATGAAATCACTATAGGCATGGTGAGGCATCTTACTTATCTTGTTTAATGTGAACCTACCTAGACCCACTAGTTAATTAATTAGGTTATCACTTATGAAGAGAACTCTTGTATGGGTTATCTAGGCTGCCCCTTTGTGTGCCAACCCCCATGAAGAGCCATTCTCCCTACTAGCATTAAAACAACCAACATAAAATCTACGGTGTACCCACTCGTACAAAGCACCAAACTCACAAAACCAAGTACATATGTGAGGCATGAGCCTTCTCGCATGATGACCACATCATAAAGCATAACACTGGTGCAAGGCTAAAACCCTAATAACCGAA
Organism: Sequoiadendron giganteum; assembly: GCA_007115665.2. Classification (NCBI taxonomy): domain Eukaryota; kingdom Viridiplantae; phylum Streptophyta; class Pinopsida; order Cupressales; family Cupressaceae; genus Sequoiadendron; species Sequoiadendron giganteum. The sequence continues at coordinate 452,473,508 of CM021109.1, read as the reverse complement.
AACAAGTAACATCTCACCCATTTCAAGAACATTGAAAACCATTTCAAAATAAAGAGCAAGATTATAAAAATCATTATACGGTTGCTTCCCTTAGCCTTTGGAAGTCTACTAACTGACTTGCACAAGTACTCCCATCTTAGCGTTAAATTCAAATCATCATTTCACCAAAATGATCACAATACATGAACCCGCAATACCCACTTTTATAAGGCACGTTATTACTACGAGTATGAAGTAAAATAAAAACATCATTTAAAGAAATCCTCAAATTCATTTATTTAATTTAATTCTATAACTCTCCAATTTCATAATTTATCTTCCTCCCTACTATTAATATTTCCAGAATTTCATATCTAATACTGTCATTTACCCATAAGCAACATATTTTATTTTACATTTAAATACACATAATTACTCTGCACATCTAAATAAAAGCACACATATATAATGTACATATATTATATATATATCTAGAATTTAAATTCAATATTAATTCACACTCACAATGGTTGCTTGCAGCCAATAGTTATATTTTTGAAAAGAAACATAAACTTTATCAACTAAAAAAAATTTAAATATAAAAGATCCATATATATACACACCCACACCCACCCACCTACCCGCACAAACACATAAATATATTTCCAGCTATAGGTAAATCGCATGGAACAGATCAAGGAAAGTAAGAAATGCATGAAGAGGACAAGGGGTGCAGTCTGGAAAAGATGTGAAACAATAGAAATAAACAATACAAAATACAAAAGGGAGGAGGATCGAGCTCCATGAAGAGGTGGAAGAAAAAGGATAATCAAATCCTTAGTATTCATGTGTGCCCTGACAAAATGGAACTGTGGCTTTTAAAAAGAAAATCAGGTGAGACAAAGGGGTCTAATGCCAATCCACATTTGTAAGGAATTAGAGTTTCCCAAGATTGGTGAACACATGGTAGCCTCCTCAAAAAATATAAAGGTAAAGGCACATTAGAAACTAGTCTATAGTGCAGGAGGAAACTTAAGGTTTCATAAAATTTTCAATCCAAAAAAAAGAATACATGCTTATTGCTCTAGGCACATAGCATCACAAGTAAGTGGGATGAATGCTAAAAATGAAAGTGGTTCCTCTTGTTGACAATTGAAAGGTTTAGCGATGCAACAATACAGGTACAATCCAATTTTTTTTTACATAAACTATTGCCTCTTCTAAATACAAACAAGTGACAAAAGAAAACATTTAGCAGTGATAACCTTATCTATAATTTGCATGCAACAAACTTCCAATCCTACATTGTGAAGCTTTAGGAAAAATTATTTTCTATATAGGATACAAGAAAAAAAGTGATAAAGAAGTTTGTGACACTCAAAGATGTGGTAAAACTTGGGCGCATTCTTGTATCTAGTTCTCTTGATAGTATTGGTAATCTATTAGAGATTAATCTTAGTCCCAATATTTTAGCAGATGGTATAGAGTCTTTGACCAAGCTTGAACTATTGCACAAGATTCTTGTAAGTGTGAAAGAAGCATGGGAAGAATGAAAAGCTTCATGGAAGGTTACCTTGAATAATCTCAAAGGTTCCTCTTCTTTACATTTACACATTCCTTTTTGTTCATATCTTTTTGGTTAATTTTTGATGCATATACATACATACTGGACCCCATCTTTTGACATTGATGTCAAAATGTGAGAGAGATAGATAGAGGAAAAACATTTTTAAGCAGAACAATTTTGAAAGGGGGAGCATTAAGTTGCCTTATATTGGAAAAATGTTTTTGATATGCATGTCGCCATCAATGCCAAAGAGGGAGAATATTGGAAATATGGAGCCTTGCAACATGAGCATGAAGTGTATATGTATTGTGTTGGTTGTTCCTATATTTTCATTGATTTCTACATGGTGACAACTGTAGGAAAGATTACTTAGTCTACCATAAGCTATTCTCTACCAGAAGTGTTCTTTACTGATAAACCAGTGCATTGGTTTTTGAGTCCGAAAATCACTGCAAGAAAAGATATTACTCTAATCTCTTAACTGTGTTATTATGTCTCATAAATACCATCTATATATAGGATCTTGAGATGTTTTGTGTTGTAAGAAAAAAGTTATCATTAACAGAGTTTAGCTCTGTGCTCTATAGTTGTTTCTCTACTCAACATATCAGTGTGGGAGACTCTGCATTTTCTTAGGAAGAAAATTCTATTGTTGCAGTTCTAATGGTAGTCTCTTTGATGTTAGTATGATGAGAAATTGAGGTAATGTTGGATTTGGAAGGTTATTTTTATTTAGAAGTATATAGAGATTTAGAGGTTTTTTGTTTAAGTCCTAGCCTTGGCCAACTTAACATATGTCATGCATTAAGAAGATCAAATATACCTTGAGGATGTCTTCTATAGATCTTCACTGACTTGATGTGATGCACTACATGGACAAACATGTTTTATATATCATATGATGCTAACAAGAGTGTTTTTTATTAGTTTGTCTTAATCTAATTAAGATGACCTAATTGATGAATAAATATATTTGCATATATATGTAAGAATTTTTGGAGGAGATGTCTATGAAGGTGTGTGGAGAAAACATGTGAAAGTGTGAGCATGGGAAGGAGAAAGAAGAGAGATATGGTGAAGTGTGAAGGGTATTGAGGTATGTTTGGATATGCGAGCCTAAATGATTTATCAATTTAGGATCACAACAAAATTGTTGAGTGACTATAGTGAGAAGAGGTACTTCACATTCAAAGCTTGATTGGAACTAAACCCTGCACACAAAAGGTGCATTCTATTAGTTCATACTTTTGGCAGTGAGCCACACCTTTTGTATCTTAGTGGTTAGCTATCTTTCATATTTAGGCTGTGAGCCTTTCAAGGATAGTGAGTCCTAGAAATGAGCCCTGTAATATCTTGTACCTAGATATAATATATTGTGAGCTAATGCTCACCATCGTTTTTCCCATTTTGGGTTTTCCACATAAAAATCTTGGTGTTCATGTCTATTGATGCATTGTCTTGTTTTCATGTTGTCTCTTGTTGATTCAGCCAAAATTGTGATAATGTTTAAATGGATTTTATGTGAATGGTTTTATGGAATATTGATTCATCCCCTCTCAAAATTCTAGATATTCAACATGTTGCACAATAAACACATACACAACCAAAGTTAATGAGTCACTAATTCAAGTGGACAACAAGAATGATAATAAAAAATTCAAGGTTATTGTTTTCTATAGGTTGACTTACTTTGGCCAGCTTCACATTTGACCATTTCACATACTTCAAATTGCTTCATAATCTAGAATTCGTATTGCAATTTAGACTTTCATTTGGTTTACCCTACTCACAAGTTGTTGCCACATTATACATTTCATGACCTATTCTATTGGCCATTGTCTACTAATGGCTAAGTCAAAGCTTCATATACTGGAGTATTCATTTGCCTTTGTTTTACTAACTTAGTCTTTTTAGACTATATTACACATTAGTTTAGCATTAATAATATGTGTTATACACATCGTTGTCAATATTTCACTTAACTCAGCATTAAATACTTTAAGCATCACTTATTTTTATGCACTACTTTAAGAACTATTCTATTTATCTATATGTTGTGCACAATACTTAGCATATGATATGCACTCAATAAATAATTTAGTGCTATGAAAATCATTAACATATATATTTAATATATATACGTAACATATTATGTATACATATATACATGTATATATATATCTCAACTTAAAATTTTATAGAATTGTATTATACGATATATGAATACACATGTGTATTCCTATATTTCATATATTAATGTATGTGTATATATACATACATAGATATATGTATGTATATATATTAATATACTAGTATGGACATTTCTATTATGCCAATACATACATGTATGCTAATATATATATTTATATTCTGATATACTATATATATCACACGTTGATCTTTTAAACACATATTTACACAGTCATATCGATTAACATATATACATGAAATGTATATATATATGTCACCCTTTTTGTTTGATATTCCCATACATATAGGCAATCCATCTATGAGCATGCATCGATACATTTATCTATGTATACTTATGCATGTATTTACTCATGTGTATAAGTTTATCATTAACACATACATATATACATACATATATATACATTTTATGTACATATCCCATTGATTAAATAGAAACACATAAAGAAGAACTCACACACCACAAAGAGACTCAACATTGTAAACCCCTAAACAGGAATGTCCACAAATAAAACCACAAGAAAAACTAAAGGTAGATTACTATTTCCCAAACAATTATCCTGACTTGGCCAAACTAGAAGTGTGTGTGTGAAAGATTAGTTTAGGTCTTTATCAAAGGTTAACATACCAATTTCTTCTCCTTGAGTGATAATTTCCCTCTCTTTAGGAGTCTTGATTCAATTCTTGCATCCAGCTTAGTACATTGCAACAATACTCAATTGACAACAATACATTCATTTGCATCATATGTTTCACAATCAAAATCATTTCATAACATCAAATGAAGTCAAAATTTATTCTTCATATTTCCAAAACACATAAAGCATAAATACACTCATCTAAATCATTCTCACCCAGCTAGGTAAAGTTAAATAAGTAGTAACACAATGGGGTGTAACATATCCCTCCTTGTGAATCAGTGTCCCCAATGATTTTAAGTAGCAAACATAGATATTAAATATAAGCATAAATATATCAAAAAAAAATTCAAGAAATCTCTAAAGCATGTAAGACATGAGGAAACTTCTACTTAATTTGAACATAGTCTTCCCAAGTGGAAAAATCTTCTGCATACTGGTCCCACTGGACTATGCATTGCAAAACCTCTATGTTGTGCAAGCAAAGCTTACGTGTTCCAAGCACTTTGGGAGGCTCAATTGTTACTACTCCTAGGTCCTATACCTATAAATAATTCTAATCAATAAGATGGTTACCCCCTAGTATATACTTTGTAAGGTATGAGACATGAAATACATTTTGCATCTTGGCAAGAGTTGGTGGCAATACAATTCGATAAGCAATTGGGTTTATTTCCTCAAGAACCTTGAAAGGTCCTACATAGCGTAGAGCTATTTTGGATGGATTTCCAAACTTGATGGAACTCTTATGAGGTTTAACCCTCAACAACACATTTTCCCCTACTACAAAATTTTTGGTTACCCACTTAGAATCTGCATAGCTTTTCTACCTATCAGTGGCTTGTGCTAGCCTTTTCTTAGTAATTCTTACTTGCTCCTCCATTTTTATAACATCTCTGGACCAAGACTTATCCTACCCTCTAGCTTATCCCAACTTATAGGATTTCGACATTTTCTACCATACAATGCTTTGAATGGAGCCATCTTGATTGTAGAATGATAAGAATTGTTGTATCCAAACTCAACCAATGGCAAGTAATCTTCCCACTTGTATTGTTGATCCATGTAATACATCCTCAGTATATATTAAATAATTTTTTTCACTCTTTTTTTTTGTCCATCTATTTATGAATGATAAGCTAAAATTATGTTCAACTTAGTTCCAAGTGAGGAGAGCAAGGTTTTCCATAACCTAGATGTCAGACGAGCATCCCTATCAAAGATAATATTTTCAAAAATCCCATGCAATTTAAACAGCTCTTGAATAAATTTTTGAGCTATGATAGGAGCTCCATCAGTTAAATTCCCTAGAATAAAATGTGCTACCTTAGTTAACTTATCCACCACCACTAGAATAGAATTATGCTTATTCCTTGACATAGGTAGACCTTGCACAAAGTCCATAGTAATTAATTTCCACTTACTTTTGGGTACATCTTGTGGATACAAAAGACCTACATGGTCATGATGTTCTACTTTTACCCTTTGAAATTCTAAGAATCTTGCAATAAATCTTGCAACATCCCCCTTCATACCCTTCTAGAAATATAACAACTTTACATCTGCCAACATGTTTGTCACACTAGGATGTCTAGATTATGGTGCATTATGAATTTATTTCCACACCAAGTTCTTTAAATCCTTTGAATTAGGTACATAGACTCCCTTTAAACCTTAGTAATACATTTGGTTCAAAATGAAAAACTTCATACCTTGCATCTTGTAGATTATATGTGAGTGCTTTCTTAACTTGCTTGTAGAATTCATCACCCATATATTCTTACAATACCTATCCCCTAAATTCGGTTTGAATTGTTATCATAGAGGTGATATGCTTTATTCCACTTAGGGCATCAGCTACCCAATTCTCTTTTCCCTTGATGTAGTTAATGTTGAATTCATAATCAAATATCAGCTCCAACAACCATATTTTCCATGCATTTAGATTGGGTTGGGTGAATAAATACTTTAGACCATGGTGACCAGTCTTCAATTCAAAAGGATTTCCCATTAGATAGTGTCTCCACATATTCAATGCATGAACAACTATTGCTAACTCCAAATCATGTGATGCATAAATTTTTTTGTAGGTCTTTAGCTTCCTAGATTCATAAGCTATGACTTTCCTTTCTTGCATCAAAACTCCTCCTAATCCTTCACATGATGCATTTTTTATGACAATAAATTGCCTTTCAGATCAAGTACCTTCAATATTGGTGTGGTAGTAAACTTCTCCTTTAGTAGTTCAAATGTTGATTGACACTTTTCTGACCACTCAAAGTTCTTACCCTTCCTCTATAATGAAGTAATAGGAAAAGCTATCCTATAAAATTTTGCAACAAAATCCCTATAGTAATCAGCCAAACACATAAAACTTCTAACCTCTAGTACACTTTTGGGCACTGGCCACTCAAGCACCACCTTTATCTTAGCTAGATCAACTGCAATCCCTTTAGCTGAATTTATGTGACCTAGGTACTATACTTCTATCTGAAAGAATGTACAATTAGAGAGTTTTCCATATAGCTTGTGCTCTCTTAACCATTGGATAACTATCTCTAAATGTTTATAATGCTCCTCTTTATTCTTAAAATATATTGCAATATCATCAAGGAATACTAATATAAACCTATCCAAGCAATCTCTAAATACATTGTTCATCAAGTTCATGAATGTTACAGGTTCATTTTAAATTCCAAATGGTAGGACTGTGAACTCATAATATTTGTATCTAGTCTTGAAAGTAGTTTTGAAATTATCTTCATTTTTTATCCTTAGTTGATGATAATTGGATTACATATCACTCTTTGAAAACATAGCCGCTCCTCACATATAATTGAAAAAATCATCAATATTTGGAAATGATTACTTATTCTTTATCATAGTTTTGTTAAGAATCTGATAATATAATAATTGTAGTGTACCATCTTTCTTCTTCATCAAGATCACTAGCACTCCCTAAGGTGAAACACTTAATCTTATCAATCCCTTGGACAATAACTCTTCCATCTATTCCTTAAGCTCCATTAATTCCATTATAGTCATCCTATAGGGCCCTTTAGATATGAGTTTTAACCCTTATACTAGGTCAATGGAGAAATCAAATACTCTCTTGGGAGGCAGTCTAGGTAGTTCTTCTAGAAATACATCCAAAAATTTCCATAAGATGGTATACTTCTCCATATCCATTTCTCCAAATTTTACCACTTCTCCTTCTTCACCCTCTTGAGAAACTTGTGGTTCATGATACATGACATCATCTTGAGGAGTGACTTCCTTGAATTTTTATAATTTATCCATTTTAACTTCAAAGATTTGGCAACCATTTTTTACGCCCTATACATTTTCACAACCAAAATTTGTCACAATTTCACTTCTCTAGGTGTTCCTTGTGAAGGCACTAGATTACCTAGATCATCTAGGAATTATATGGTTTTAGCATGGTAATCCACTTTATCTCTATTCTTCCATAGCCAATTCATTCCTAAGATGACATCATAAGAACCTAAGGGTGCCACATAAATTTTTACTTCCATTGAGAAAATTGGAAGTTCAACCCTTTCCTCAAATAAACATTGGTTCGCTATTTCTCTTGCTTGGTTTGCATATTCTACAACCCAAGATTTTTCCATAAAACTACCTTCCTAGAAACCTGATTAGCTACTCTAGGTGAATTTTTTTTTTCTATGGCTCTAGTATCTATAAGTATGGAAATAGGTAAAAAAAATAAAGTACCTAGAGCTTCCATCAGGGTGATCTGGTATTTAGCTTGTTGATTGTCCACTACTGCATGGATCCTTTGCTGAAATGCAACCCATTGAGGAGGAAATGAATTACCATGTGATTGAAAACTTGATGGTTTGTTAGGACATTAATTAGAAAAATGATCCCCACCACATGTAAATCATCCTCTTATTGGTCCTCTCCTTTTTGTTGGCCTTTCAAAATTACCACCATTCCCTCTAGCTTTGTTATAGTTACCATTGTTGAAATTATTGAAGTTGTTTCCCCAATGATCCTTCCTCTGCTCATTCCAATTTTTGTTTGGTCTCTTGTCCCCTTGCCTTTGAAATTCCTACCCCTCATTAAAATTCTTTAGAGCTTGATTAAATTGAGGCCCTCAAAACTTCTTTTGATTCCTCTCTCAGTAGTTCGAGATGGCTTTGATCTTTTTCTCTTGCTTGATTTCCTTCTCATATACTAGGTCCATACTGTCCAGATCATGTGCATCCACTTCTCCACCTATTTGTCCATGTAGACCCATAATGAAGTTCCTAATATGAAATTTCTCATATTTTTGGTACATTGGTACATACCTCAAGAGATGAGTAAACTTCTCCTGGAGTATTCATTTATTGACATATCTCCTTGCTTAAGATTTTGGAAATCAATGAGATTTTGATCAAAAAAGAGTTGGGGTAACACCTCTTTTGAAAAATATCAACAAACTCATTCTAGGTCAGCTTTAAGGAACTTATTCCAAGTTCCATCTTCTTGTTCATCCACCAATTAGAGGCTTCTCCTACTAATTGGAAAGCTCCCCAAATAGTTGTAGTGACATATGAATAGTTCCTTATTTCAAAGTACTCCATTTGAATTAACCAAGCCTCAACTTCTTCTCCGTTGGTGCTACCTTCAAATTTAAGAGGGGTAATATTCCTCATATCCCTAGATAACTTAGTTGCCAAATGCTTTTTCTTTCTTTCCTTGAAATATGATCGAGTTCTATCACTTTCTTGATCATTAGATTTAGTGTGGTTTTTGGAACCCTCCCCTTCTTCCTCATTGTTGGGAACTTCTTCATCTCCTTCATTGTGTGGGACTTCTTCTTCATCTCTTTCTTTTACCCTCACTTCTTGTTCAAGGTTTTCTATCCTTACATTAATTTCATCTTGTATAGGAGCAAATTTTCACCCCTTTTCACTTTAGAAAACCAAACTTGGAGGCTTAATTCCACATAAGCCCGTTGTTCACATCACACTTGGCACCCTCTTTGTGTTTTGATGTATGCATTTGCTGTCGAGGATGCCTATGTGATGTAAAGACATCCATGCGGCATGCTTACATCCCTGGCAGATTCCTGCAGCTGGATTCTATAGAAACGTTACACTTCCTATTGGGAATCATATTGTAATTCCTTTCTTCGGTTGGATGACTCAAATATGGCCATTTTCTTTCATTCTTCCTTCATATTCTTGATTCATTCATCCATTTTGGTAGTTAGTTATTTTTTGGTCATCTCTTCATAATTTCTCCACACTTTGAGCATTCACTCCAAGCTTTGTAGCAACACTTCACACCTCATAGCAGCAATCTACCATTCTATCACTTTGATAGTGCAAGCGCATGATGAATCCATTGTAGCAGAGGCTTGAGTTCCTCTCATCTTTCTCCTCCACTAGCCTTGAGCACTTTGGATAGAGGTGGTAAGCTCCTCACATCTTCTCTATTGTTTGGTTGAATAATCACGTATTGTTTTGCAGTTTATTTTGTATGCTTAGCTTGTATTCTCTTCTTTATCACATTATTTCTATCATTACAATCTTGGTTGTTCATGGAGGTGGAAACACCAAAATAGGGGTCTAATTGAGGTAGACCCCTATACAACACCCAACATTTTCCCTCTTTTCTATGTGTAGGTGGAGGGATCTTGGAGAAAGATGGTGAAAAAAATAGTGTGTGAGATCATCTTCGTCATCCTTGGGATAATCTACTTTCTTTATCACGTCTGTATTTACATTTCATGCTTCATTATGTTATTTTATTCCTTCTATAGTTCTTAAACTAGGTTTTTAGTCTATCTTTTAGAAGTTAAGTCTTGTCTCTTTTTTTTTCTAGCCATACAGAAGCCTACACACCTGAGAGATGCCAACGCATTGCGTTGTTGTCCCAGAACTGTGCTTCTATCCTTAGACAAAGAGCTATCTAAGACACAAAATAGACTGTAAAGATTGACGCACTTAGTCTCGTCTCAACTCTCAGGTTTGCAAAGTGGTTGAAGAACCTTATAGTCCTCATCATTCTCATCATGTCTATCTTAACATCCTTGCAAACTAAGGTAAGTTAGAACAGCCATACTACTCTCGACCTTTTATGACCTGGGGCCTTGCAGCGGTTGGTACTACATGAGGGTTCCTCAATATCAACACTAGAATGATACTACATTCTGAGGAAATATCTCTGAAATGTGATAATGAGTCTAACTTGTCCAGAGAAATAAATGCTAAGTAGTTGAAATTGGCTTCATGTCTCATCCTTCTTCTCTCTTGACTAATTTGTGATAGAGTGTAACTAATTATCTTAGTATCACCTAGCAAATTTGGTTCCATCAATGGTATGAACAAGCGATTATTTTTCCTTCTTGGCCCATAGGTAACACTCATTTCCAATCATTGAATTTCTTGTAGTCAACCTGAGATGCACCATCGTAGCATAAGAATTCCCAAAAATTAGACTCATAATGTTGGAAGGGAAAACATAGAGAGCACATAGGTTCCAAAGCTACACTTGGTAGCTCTAATACCACGTGTAACATACCCATTGTTCTACACGATAACTATCCTATGTTTTAACCTCAAGTAAATAGTTCTTGAAGCATCTAACTATTATGAGCAATACAATTTTTCCTTTCATTTATAATGATAGCATGCACACTTGAAATAAATATCTTTCCAAACTTTCCCTATTGCATTATATCAAAGTATTACAACTTTCCAATATATTGATTTCATAGTAAATAATTCATTATAACATTTCTCTTTTACAATATTTCCATAGACATGGATACAAAAATACAAAAAAGGCTTCAATGAGCTTACTAGAAATAGATGTATGAACAATCTAGGTATCCTCCATCAAATCTTGGTCACCAACTGATGAGGAGAAGTATCACTCAGGTGATTTTTCACCAACCTTGGACTAATTGTGGTCCCCCACACATATACCAAACTAATAGATGGACCTACCCTTAAATGAAGAGATTGGTTTCGTAACCTCATAATAACATTGACCTTACTTGAGCTTGGTGGTGTGTCCTTAATAATTTTAGATCTATCATACAATTGCAACAACCTACTCATATGAAATTCCATGTTTAGTACGTAATTTTGGATCACAGTGAACTGACAATGTAAACAGTGGCAACTTACACATTTTTGGCTAAAGTATTCATCACCCAAAATTATGGAGTGGACGTCACATGCTCACCCACCTTCCTAGCTCGATTTGTATTAACCATTCATAACTGATATAGGGACTTCTAGAGGTCATAACTTTTGACTTGAATGTCTATTTGGACTGAAATTTTATAGGTGGATGCATTATGAGGTAGCATGTGGATTCCCAAACGACCTTAAGTCAATTGGCCCCCATTTTGGGGCTTGAAACTTTCATCTTGCCCCTCAAAATGACAATTTACTGTTTTTCTAGTTTTAAAAAGTAGTTTTTGTTAATAACTCGAAACTCATGTTTTGAATTTAGGATGTTAGTTGGAAATTCATCCTACCTTAGTTTTAGGAATTTTTTGGGAAAAAACTAAACTCTCAAAGTTATACATGCGAAATTCCTAAAATGGCAAAATCTGACAATTGTCGAAATCTACCAAAAAAGGTAATTTTTTTGTTTTTTTTGTTTTTTTCAACTTTTTTGGATATAAGAGAGTTTTCTCTCATTGTAGCAGTAGAGATGGTGAATATAATATTTGTGTTTTCTAGTTATTTCAAATCTTTGGCTCTCACACATGATAATGACACAATTCTATTGAGTGTATGTTGTTGGCTACATCATCTAGAATCAAAGTGGGAAGATGGCTAGGAGAGGAAGAGGAAGAGGTGGTCTTGCCTAGATGCATAGAGAAATGAAAAATAGACAAAGGCAAGTAGAAAAACTTACAACACGAATGGAAAACCAAATATTGGGTAGAGGAGGAGATGAATCTGATGAAGATATAGATCGAGGAGGTGTAGATCAAGATATAGAACATGAAGAAGAAGAATTAGAAGGCATGAGTTTGGAAGAGAGGATTCTCAAGGCCTTAAAAGTAAAAAAATAAAGGGATCAAGGCTGATTTTTTAGATTATGGAGGTAGTCTTAAACTAGAGGATTTGATAGACTGGTTGAATGACATGAGAATTTTTTTTTAATGGAAATTCATGACAGAGGAAAAGAAGGTGAAATTCACATGCACCATTAAAAGGTCATGTAATGATCTGGTGGGATAACCTTCAAAAGGAATGAACAAGGAAAGGCAAGGATAATATTAGGACATGGAATAAAATGGAGAATAATTTGAGAGAAATGCTTTTTCCCAAAGATTATGTGCAAAACCCATTTTTTGTAGGTTTCAAATTTTAAAGCAGAACCTCTCTTCTGTGCAAGATTATATAAATGAGTTTTATATGTTGTCTATATGTGTAGAGCATAAAGAAACTGATAAAAAAATGGCTGCTAGATATGTGAATGGCCTAAGATTCTCTATTCAAGATGAATTGAGCATGCATCGAGTTGACAGTATGGAGGAGGCTTACCAATTGGCTCTAACAGTTGAAGAAAAAAAAAATAGATAATATCATTAGAGGAATAGAGGAGGAGGAATGGGTACATCAACCCCATGTAGAGGAGGTTCAAACTATAGCAGGGGAGAGTCATCCCATAGATTAGAAAAACAAGTAGACACTTGACAAGATCCTCCAAATCAAGAACAAGGAAGGGGATTTCAAAGAGGTAGAGTTTATGGCAATGGTAGAGGATGGGAAAAATAGAGAAGGCCTTTCACTTGTTTCAGATGTGGGAAAGAAGTTCATAGAGCATTTAAATTTTCAAATTATAACATGCAAGAAAGAAATCGAGGAGGACAACCTAGGGTGAACTTGATTCAAACTTAGCATGAAGTGGAAGGGATGGAGCTAGAGATTCCACCAGATGTGGGAGAAAGTCTCATGATGAGAAGATCAATGGTCATTCTAGAGAAGGAGAAAATACAAGCCAAAAGCTCGGATGGTTCATGGCTTCGAACCAATATCTTTAGAACTAGATGCACTTCAGGCAGCAAGTTATGTCAAGTTATTAGTGGCAAAGGTAGCTATAAAAATATGGTTTCTAAAGAAATGGTAGAAAAAATGAATTTACACTGTGAAAAACATCCTCGTCCATGTTGCATTGCATGGTTTAAAAAGGGAAATGAAGTCACTATTGATAAAAGATGCCTAATTAATTTTAGCATAGGGAAGATCTATCAAGATGAGATATGGTGTGATATTGTCCAAATGGATGCTTGTCATGTGTTATTGGGAAGGCCATGGCAGTATGATAGAAAAGTTATGCATGATGGAGGGAAAAACACATACACCTTTTGGAAATATGGATCTAAGGTGATTTTTTTGCCTCTCAAGGATGGAGGAAAAGCTGAGAACATTTTGTTTGAAAGAGGTATTTTTAAAGAAATGAAGATGACAGGGTGTTGTTATGCATTAGTAGTGAAAAAGGGTGAAGAGGAAGACATTTCAGTACCCCCAAAAGTAGCAGAGCTATTGGAAGAATTTGTTGATGTTGTACCTGATGAATTACCTGATGGTCTACCACCAAAGAGAGATATTAAACATCATATTGATTTGATACTAGGAGAAACTCTACCCAACCAAGCAACTTAGAGGATGAATCCAACACAACATGTAGAGTTGAATAAGCAAGTAACATAACTCATAAGTAAAGTTGCAGTGAGAGAGAGCATGAGCCCATGTGTTGTACCTGCATTGTTAACCCCAAAAAATGATAGAACATGGAGGATGTGCATTGTTAGTAGAGAAATTAATAAGATTACCATCAAGTATCAGTTTCCTATACCTTGTATGGAGGACATGATGGATGTCCTTGCAGTGGCCAAATATTTCAGTAAGATCTACCTACAAAGTGGTTGCCACCAAATCCTGATCTGAGAAGGGGATGAATGGAAGACAACCTTTAAGACTAGAGATGAATTATATGAGTGGATGGTTATTCCATTCAGGTTATCAAATTCACCTAGTACATTTATGAGACTAATGATATACTATGACTTGACATTTGTATGTTTGTGGTAGTTTATTTTGATGATATTTTTGTATTTAGTAATAGAAAGGAAGAGAACCTACAACACTTGAGATCATATTTGGTGTGTTAAGGAAGGAGTAGCTCTATGAAAATTTGAAGAAGTGTAGGTTCATGTCAGACAATTTGGTCTTTTTAGGCTTCACCATTTCTAAAGATGGTGTCAGAATGGATCCAGAAAAGTTCAGGGCAATTCTAGAATGGCCTAGTCCAAGAAGCATAATAGAGGTAAAAAGTTTTCATGGCTTGGACACTTTCTATTGAAAGTTCATTCAAAATTTTAGTAGTATTGTAGCTCCTATAACAAATTGCACCAAAGGAAAAGATTTTGTATGGACCAAGGATGTTGAGGAGAGTTTTAAGTACTTGAAGAAAAAGGTAACATAAGCACCTATACTTGCATCACCAAATTTCCATAAGGTATTTGAAGTAGAATATGATGCCTCCCATGTAGGAATAGGTGTTGTACTTAGCCAAATAGGAAAACCTATAGCTTTCTTTAGTGAAAAGTTGAATGAAGTGAGAAAGAATTATTCTACTTATGATTTAGAATTTTATGCAATTGTTCAAGCACTGAGACATTGGAGACATTATCTAGTTCCCCAGGAGTTTATATTATTTATAGATCATATTGCATTGAGATATGTGAACACACATAAAATTTGAATAGTAGGAATGCCATGTGGGTCTCTTTCTTGTAGGGTTATAATTTTTTGTTGAAGCATAAGTCTGAAAAATAAAATCAAGTTGCAGATGCGTTAAGTAGGCGTGTTGCACTTTTGACCACAATGGAAACTAAGGTGATTGGTTTTGATGCCATCAAAAATTTTTACGTCTAATGATGATTTTTGGGAGATTGTGGAACAATTGAAGGCACCAATATCTAGGAACTTGGATGACTTTAGGGGTGAATATTTTATACATTATAGGTATCTATTTAAAGGAAAACAATTATGCATACTAGTTGGCTCTATGAGGGAAAACATTATCAGAGAATTTCATAGTAGTGGGTTGGCTGGACATTTTAGAAAGGACAAGACAATAACCTTGATAGGAGATAAATATTACTGGCCAAAGATGAAACAAGATATAACTAGGTATGCAACAAGGTGTAGGATCTGCCAAGTGACTAAGGGACATTCACAAAATACAGGCTTGTATATGCCATTAACAATACCTATTGCACCATGGACATGTTTGAGCATGGACTTTGTGTTGGGACTTCCAGGTAATGACTCAATTTTTTAGTTGTTGATAGGTTCTCTAAGATGGGTCATTTTATTGCCTATAATAAAACTAATGATGCAATGAGGTTAGTAGAGTTATTTGTTTTAGAATTTTTTTGACTACATGGTGTTCCAAAGACTATTACCTTTGATAGGGATATCGAATTCCTCAATAATTTCTAGAGGAATTTATGGAAGAAGATGGGGACCAAGTTACAATTTAGTAGTTCCTATCATCCTCATATGCATGGTAAAATAGAGGTAGTCAATCAAAGTATGGGAAATTTGTTGAGGTGTATTGTTGGAGGAAAGCCAAAACAATGGGACATGGAATTACCTCAAGCCGAATTTTCCTCTAATAGTTATGTTAATAGATCAACAGGAAAGTCATTTTTCCATATTGTGTATGTAAGGAATTCTAAGGGTGTTCTTGCTACAACTACTAATGAAAGATAGAGTCAGTGATGATAAAGAAACATTTGCAAAACAAATTCAATAGTTGCAGAAAGATGTGAGACAAAAGTTGTAGGATAGTAATGAGAGGTACAAGAATATAGTGGATGCTAGTAGGTGGAATCATACATTCAATGAAGGTGACTTAGTGATGGTATATTTGAGAGAAGAGAGGTTTCCTACTGGAACATACCACAAGTTGAAGTATAGGAAAATTGGTCCTTTTAAAATTACAAAGAAGATCAATTATAATGCATATGAGGCCAGTTTACTAGATGATCTAGATATTTCTCTTGTGTTTAATATTTCTAATTTATATGCATTCCATGATGAGGATGATTTTGAATATAGTGAACCAGAAGTGGCATGGCACCACCACATTCCCCATAAGAAGAAGGAAAAAATTGCACAGATTCTTGATAAGAAAACTATCAACACTCGACAAGGGCATTACAACAGGTATTTAGAATAGTGGGAAGGGTTTTCACTGATAGATAGCACATGGATTACAGAGTGGGAAGTGCAGAGGTTGGATCTAAACAAGTGACAACAATTCGAAGACACTCACTTACAGGAGCTACGTTCTTTCCAACCAGAGGAGAATGATGCAAGGACTTCTGGAGGTCATAAATTTTAACTTAGATGTTCATTTGTGCTGAAATTTTAAAGGTGGATGCATTATGAGGTGGCATGTGGATTCCTAAAATTTAGTTGACCCCCATTTTGGCACTTTTTCGGGGCTTGAAACTTTCATCTTGGCCCTGAAAATGGCAATTTACTATTTTTTTCTAGTTTTTAAAAAGTTTTTTTTGTTAATAACTCGAAACTCATGTTTCAAATTTAGGATGTTAGTTGGAAATTCATCCTACCTTAGTTTTAGGAATTTTTTGGGAAAAAAATGGACTCTTAAATTTATGCATGCAAAATTCCTAAAACGGCAAAATATGCCAAAAAAAGTTAATTTTTTGGTTTTTTTTTTTTTCAGTTTTTTTGGATATAAGAGAGTTTTCTCTCATTGTAGTAGCAGAGTTGGTGAATAGAATAATTTCATTTTCTAGTTATTTCAAATCTTTGGCTATCACACATGATTAATGGCACAATTCTATTGAGTGTGTTGTAGGCTACATCATCTGGTATCAGAGCGGGAAGATGTGGTCTTGCCTAGATGCATAGAGAAATGCAAAATCTAGAAAGGTAAGTAGCAAACCTTACAACATGAATGGGAAAACAAAGATTGGGTAGATGAGGAGATGAATCTAATGAAGAGATAGGTCGAGGAGGTGCAAATCAAGATACAAAACATGAAGAAGAAGAATTACAAGGCATGATTTTTGAAGAGAGGATGCTCAAGGCCTTAGAAGGAAAAAATAAAGGGATCAAGGTTGATGTTTTAGATTATGTAGGTACTCTTAAACTAGAGGAGTTGATAGACTGATTGAATGACATGAGAATTTTTTTTGAATGGAAATCCATGATAGAGGAAAAGGTGGAATTTGTATGCACCAAATTAAAAGGTCATGCAATGATCTGGTGGGATCATATTCAAAAGGGACGATCAAGGAAAGACAAGGATAAGATCAAGACATGGAATAAAATGAAAAATAATTTGAGAGAAAAATAATTTCCCATAGATTATGCACAAACCCTTTTCTGTAGGTTTCAAAATTTAAAGCAAAACCTCTCTTCTATGCAAGATTATACAAATGAGTTTTATATGTTGTCTATACATGTAGAGAATCAAGAAACTAATGAACAAATGGCTACTAGATGTGTGAATGGCCTAAAATTATCTATTCAAGAATAATTTAGCATACATTGAGTCGACAGTATGGAGGAGGCTTACCAATTGTCTCTAATGGCTGAAGAAAAATAAAATAGACAATATCATCAGGGGAATAGAGGAGGAAGAAGGGGTACATCAACCCCCTTTTGAGGAGGTTCAAATTATGGCAAGGGAGAGTCATCCCATGGATTAGAAAAACAAGTACAGACACTCGACAAGATCCTCCAAATCAAGAACAAGGAAGGGGATTTCAAAGAAGTAGAGGTTATGGCAGTGGTAGAGGATGGGAAAACCAAAGAAGGCCTTTCACTTGTTTTAGATGTGGAGAAGAAGGTCATAGAGCATTTGAATGCTCAAATTATAACATGCAAGAAAGAAATCAAGGAGGAAAACCTAGGGTGAACCTGATTCAAACTCAACATGAAGTGGAAGGGATGGAACTAGAGGCTCCACCAGATGTGGGAGAAAGTCTCATGATGAGAAGAGCAATGGTGATTACAGAGAAGGAGAAAACACGAGCAAAAAGCTCTGATAGTTCATGGCTTTGAACCAATATCTTCTAAACTAGATGTAATTCAGGTGGCAAGGTATGTCAAGTTATTGTTGATGGAGGTAGTTGTGAAAATATGGTTTCTAAAGAAATGGTAGAAAAATTGAATTTACATTGTGAAAAAAATCCTCATTTGTACCACATTGCATGGTTTAAAAAGGGAAATTAAGTCACCGTTGATAAAAGATGCCTAATTAATTTTAGCATAGGGAAGATCTATCAGGATGAGATATGATGTGATGTTGTCCCAATGGATGCATGCCATGTGTTATTGGGAAGGCCATGGCAGTATGATAGAAAATTTAATCATGATGGAGAGAAAAATACAAACACCTTTGGGAAAGATGGCTCTAAGGTGATTTTGTTGCCTCTCAAGGATGGAGGAAAAGGTGAGACCATGTTGTCCAAAAGAGATATTGTTAAAGAAATGAATGTGACAGGGTGTTGTTATGCATTAGTAGTGAAAAAAGGAAAACATGAAAACATTTCAATAACCCCAAAAATAGCAGAGCTATTGGAAGAATTTGCTGATGTTTTTCCTAATAAATTACATGATGGTCTACCAACAAAGAGATATATTCAACATCATATTGATTTGATTCTAAGAGAAACTCTACCCAACCAAGTATCTTATAGGATGAATCCAACACAACATGCAGAGTTGAATAAGCAAGTAATCGAACTCATAAGTAAAGGTGTGGTGAGAGAGAGCATGAGCCCATGTGCTATACCTAAATTGTTAACCCCCAAAAAAGAAGGAACATGGAGGATGTGCACTAATAGTAGAGAAATTAATAAGATTACCATCAAGTATCAATTTCCTATACCTCGTATGGAGGACATGATGGATGTCCTTGCAGGGGCCAAATATTTTATCAAGATTGACCTACGAAGTGGCTACCACCAAATCCCGATCCAAGAAGGGGATGAGTGGAAGAAAAAATTTAAGAATAGAGATGGATTATATGAGTGGATGGTTATGCCATTCATGTTATCAAATGCACCTAGAAAATTTATGAGACTAATGAACACTATACTATGACCTTACATTGGTAAGTTTGTGGTAGTTTATTTTGATGATATTTTGGTATTTAGTAATAGCAAAGAAGATCACCTCTAACACTTGAGGATCATCTTTGGTGTGTTAAGAGAGTATCTCTATGAAAATTTGAAGAAGTTTAGGTTCATGTAGGACAGTTTGGTCTTGTTAGGTTTCCTCATTTCTAAAGATGGTGTTAGAATGGATCTAGAAAAGGTTAGGAAAAGTCTACAATGGCCTAGTCCAAGCAACATAATAGAGGTAAGAAGTTTTCATTGCTTGGCCACTTTCTATCAAAATTTCATTCAAAATTTTAGTTGTATTGTAGCTCCTATAACAGATTGCACCAAAGGAAGGGAGATTGTATGGACCAAGGATGTTGAGGAGAGTTTTAAGTAATTGAAGAAAAAGGTAACAAAAGCACCTATACTTGCATTGCTAAATTTTGATAAGGTATTTGAAGTATAATGTGATGCCTCCCATGTGGGAATAGGTGTTGTACTTAGCCAAATAGAAAAACCTATAGCTTTCTTTAGTGAAAATCGGAATGAAGTGAGAAAGAATTATTCTACTTATGATTTGGAATTTTATGCAATTCTTTAAGAATTGAGACATTGGAGACATTATGTAGTTCCCATGGAGTTTGTATTGTTTACAGATCATATTTCATTGAGATACATAAACACACAAAAAATCTTGAATAGTAGGCATGCCAAGTGGGTCTCTTTCTTGTAGAGTTACAATTTTGTGTTGAAGCATAAGTCTGGAAAATAAAATCAGGTTGCAGATGCGTTAAGTAGGCGTGTTTCACTTTTGACCACAATGGAAATTAAGGTGATTGGTTTTGATGCCATCAAAAATTTGTATGAGTCTGATGATGATTTTTGGGAGATTTTGGAACAATTGAAGGCACCAGTATCTGGTAACTTGGATCACTTTAGGGTTGAATATTTTATGCAAGATGGGTATCTATTTAAAGGAAAACAATTATGCATACCAGTTGGCTTTATGAGGGAAAACATTATCAAATAATTTTATAGTAGTGGGTTGGCTGGACATTTTAGAAAGGACAAGACAATAGCCTTGATAGAAGATAAATATTACTAGCCAAAGATGAAATGGGATATAACTAGGTATGCAACAAGGTGTAGGATCTGCCAAGTGGCTAAGGGACATTCACAAAATATAGGGTTGTATATGCCATTACTAGTACCAACTACACCATAGATGGATTTGAGCATGGAATTTGTGTTGAAACTTCCACACACCCAACGAGGTAATGACTCCATTTTTTTAGTTGTTGATAGGTTCTCTAAGATGGTTTGTTTTATTTCCTATACAAAAACTAATGATACAACAAAGGTAATAGAGTTATTTTTTTCAGAAGTTGTTTGACTACATGGTGTTCCAAAGACTATTACCTTTGATAGGGATACTAACTTCCTTGGTCATTTCTGGAGGACTTTATTCTAACACCCCGCCACACAACCCCATTGGACAATTAAACTACTAACAAATGTAGAACAATTTGTTTTAAAATAAGTAACTACTAAGAATTAACCAACACTAAATAATCATACAACATTATTAATATTATATAATGATGCCTAATCAGTCCATGGGGTTACATGGTTGCATTACTAATAGTCAAAACCAACTCAATTTACATTGTTATAACTTAAATGACAAGAATAAAGTGATAGAACATACACTACTCAAGATAGCACAAAGGTAAACATACATCCATTCATAATCAATTGAGATGACAATGATACATACATCAATTATTACATATCAAATCTATAGTTCAATAATACATATGTGGAGCATATTTCCACAGATACAACACATCATAAAATCAATGATACAATTACATCCTACTTCCCTTATAACAACGGGAAGAGTACATCCATACAAGTATGATACAACAATAATGAATATGATACATAAAAAGATCCATCAAAAGGAAATAAAGGGCACAACACCAAAACTGTCACCAACACTAGAAAGCTCAAGAATCCACAGCAACAGGTACACCTTTGCAACATCACGATCATCGGTAGGGACCCAATGGGTGCATAGCACGTTCCACCTGACCATGTGAACCTGAAGTAACATCCCTTGTGCTAGGAGATGACAAGAGGATCACAACATTAAACCAGAAAAATGTACAAAGTTGACATGACTCCACAATCCAAAAGACAACAAGTGAAAGAACCATAAGAACAATTACTTCTAGAGGTAATTATCAACAAGGAGGAAAGATACAAACATATTAGTTGCTAAAGGGAAGAGTGTCATCACATGGCCCTGATATGAGTTACCCTGACTGCCCCTCACTAGGCATCGGCCCCATAGGGTGACACATGCAAAATCACTCACCTTTCAAGAGGACAAGGTGGTGATCTTGCCGACCAGGCCTTCTCAACCCATCCTTAGCCTACTAAAGAACTACAGGCATGAGCAAGGCTACAACTGATCTTGATTAGTGTATTGGTTACCCTTTCCCCCCTAATTAATAACTTTAGGTTATCACTTAGCTATGCAACTCTCCAATGAGTTACCCTGACACCACTTTGTGTGTCGGCCCCCATGGAGAGCCACTCTCCCTACTAGCATTAAGAAAACTCTCCTAAATCTTATGGTGTACCCAATCACACAACAAAAAACACCATGAAACAATGAATACATGAGAGGCATGAACCTTTACTGCACAAAAACCACATCACAAGGTATAACCACGGTGTAGGGTAGCAACCCACATGAGCACAAACAAGAATACTATGGCATCAGGCCAACATAGAAATCATCATGAAACAAACACTCCCCTTGCCTCTAGAAGACAATTAAAACAATCTACTCAAGGATGGAAATGACACAAGATTCCCTGAAATCACAAAACAAATAAACCAAAGTTCCTAAACATACATCATATTACACTTCTTAATAAATAGATCATCAACCAAATTTTCTCATTTAAAAACAAAACACATTTAAACAATACATCATTCCAATTAAAATATAGTTTCCAATCAATATAAAATTTGACATGAATAAACATATTGCCTAACAAGTAATAATTTCATCATTTTAAAATCATCTAATACAGACAACTACAATTTATACACTTCATTCCAACTCACAAATACATTACGAACGTTAAATATTTTAACTTAAACTATGAAAATAAATATAAATATTTTGTGTATATTTTTAGAAACTCCTCTTACACAATATTTATTATCTCATTTTATTTCTTTTACCAAATTAGAATAATCTTTAAATCTAATTTCTCATAATCATTAAATCTAAATTTACATATTCATTCCTAAATAAGAGTTTAATAAAATAATGCTCCAAATCTGAGTTTTATAAAAATAAGTTTATGTTCATTAATTTCAGAAATAAAACCCACATTTGCACCACTACAAATATATATCTAATTACACACACACACACACACACACACACACACACACACACACACACACACACATATATATATATATATATATATATATATATATTTGTCATTAAAAATAAATAATTTTATCAATGTTGGATTGCTGGAAATTACCATGTAACAACACGTTTTACAAATCATATATATATCTAAAATTAAATAATTTTACTTTGCTAGTGTTGTAGCAACATATCACCAAAAAGAAGATTTGATAAATCATTATCTCCATAATAGAATCAACACACACACACACACACACACACACACACACACACACACACACACACACACATATATATATAAAAGTAAATAATTTTACTTTGTTGGTGCTACAACAACATATCACTAAAAAGTAGATTTAATAAATCATTATCTCTATAACAGAATCAACACACACACACACACACACACACACACACACATATATATATATATATAAAATTAAATAATTTTACTTTGTTGGTGCTACAACATATCACCAAAAAGAAGATTTAATAAATCATCATCTCCATAACAGAATCAACACATATATATATACATTATTCTTTGCATAAAATTTTGACAAACAAATAATACGATTTTGCAAATTTACATTTCTATTTTACCAGAAGAGAACAAGGATAATAGAGGTTTTTGTTGCTACCTAGAGTCCTTCACCTTAAAAATAATCGGAGACGATTTACTGTGCTGAACACTTCCAGTGAGCTACGTTCTTCCTTAAATTTTATGAGATCCACAACTACAGAATCCAATTTCGAAGAACCAAATTTCCAAAGCCCCCAAATTGGATATAAAATCCAAAAAAAAGTAAAAATCAGAAACTTGTTAACGATTTTCAAAATTTACTCCACATGAAAATAACCACTTGCAATAATTTTCATTTCTTCCAATTTCAAAATAAGCATTTTCACCCAATTTTCCAATTCTAACTATTTATTCACCACTTTAAACAATATAATTTAATATACTAAAATGTAATTAACTCTAAGATAATAAATATTTCAAAATAAATAAATAAACAATATAAACTATGCAACATTTAAATTTACCATTTAATATTAAATTAACTTCTCAATGTGATAATTAATCCAATAGAAATAATTTTAAATGTCATAATTAAATAACTTATAAATACAACTTATTAATTTACTTATATTCAAATTAGATGATATACCATCAATAATTTAAAATATGTAATATTAATAAGGCAATTAATGTCTACTTAAAATAAATAATCGTTAATTATTTTAACTAACAAATTTTAATTTTTAAAAAATTAATGACATTCACGACAAATATAATTTAATTATTTAACTATCCTCATCAAATAACATCAATTAATTGAAGCAGTTATTTAACAACATCTAAGTAGACATAATCAAAACCTTTAACAACCATTACCAAAGCCATAAAAATAATTAACTCAAAATAAAACAACATTAATAATACTATCAAAATTGATTAATTAAACCAAAACGAATAAGCACCTACACAAATAAACTCTTACCCAACTGACCCAAAGACCCAAGCAGAGAGGCACTGCATTTATGGAAGAAGATGGGGACCAAGTTACAGTTTAGTAGTGCCTATCATCCTCAAATATATGGGCAAATAGAGGTAGTCAATCGGAGTTTGGGAAATTTGTTGAGGTGTATTGTTGGAGAAAATCCAAAACAATGGGACATGGAATTACCTCAAGCCAAATTTTCCTATAATAATTCATTTAACAAATCAATAGGAAATTCACCTTTCCAGATTGTTTATGGCATGAATCCTAAGGGTGTTCTAGATTTGGTACAACTATCAATGAAAGATAGAGTCAGTGATGATGGGGAAGCATTTGCAGAACACCTTCAATAGTTGCAAAAAGATGTGAGAGAGAAGTTGCAGGAAAGTAATGAGAGGTACAAGAATACAATGGATGCTAGTAGGTGACATCTGAAATTCAATTAAGGTGACTTAGTGATGGTATATTTGAGAAAAGAGAGGTTTCCTACCGGAACATACCACAAGTTGAAGTACAAGAAAATTGGTCCTTGCAAAATTACAAAGAAGATCAATGATAATGCATATGAGGTTAGTTTACCAAATGATCTAGATATTTCTCTTGTGTTTAATATTTTGGATTTATATGTATTCCATGGTGAGGATGATGTTGAATATAGTGAACCAGAAGTGGCATGGCACCACCACATTCCCCATAAGAAGAAGGAAAATATTGCACAAATTCTTGATAAGAAAGCTATCAACACTTGACAAGAGCATTACAAAAGGTATTTAGTACAGTGGGAAGGATTTCCACTGACAAATAGCACATGGATTATAGAGTGGGAAGTGTAGAGGTTGGATCCAAACAAGTGGCAGCAGTTCAAAGATACTTATAGGAGTTGTGTTCTTTTCAACCAGAGGAGAATGATGCTGGTACTTTTGGAGGTCATAACTTTTGACTCGAATGTTCATTTGAGTTGAAATTTTATAGGTGGATGCATTATGAGGTGTCATGTGGATTCCCCACCAACCTTTAGTTGATTGGCCCCCATTTTGGCACTTTTTCAGGGCTTGAAAATTCCATCTTGGCCCTCAAAATGGCAATTTACTTTTTTTTTCTAGTTTTTAAAAATTATTTTTGTTAATAACTCAAAACTCATGTTTTAAATTTAGGATGTTAGTTGAGAATTCATCCTACCTTAATTTTAGGAAGTTTTTGGAAAAAAACTGGACTCTCAAAGTTATTGCTACATTAATAACCTATGCATAGGCTATCCCCTTATGCCATGGAGTAACCTTAACCCTAGGAATAACCTATAACCTCTATGTTATATAACACACATATACTAAGCAAATCATAGTAACTCTAAGACTCAACTAGGTTAAACATTAGCTACATAAGCTCTATCCATAATATAGTACTTAATCCCACTATATGCACCCATTCCTTAATATGGAATATGTACAAAAACTTCAATCAATATAAATCCTTATACTAAGTACATCAAGCATTCTTTCACTTTCACATAAGAATAGAATAACCTTTCCCTAATAGATAATTGAACTAATTTCCCAAAAAAGACAAAGAATGTCACAGAATCCTTTCAAATACATAAAAAGTATAAAAGAGTAGAAATCAATAGGTCTTCTTATGAAATGCTTCCAATTGATCAAACTGGTTTCCCAACATAGCCTTCCCAAATCAATAAGGAATTCCCAATTATACTTCTCCCTCTTCACAAAAATATCACTCTCAAAATCCTCTCACAACTCTAAAAAATTCTCAGAACTCAGAAAATAAAAAATAACAACTCAAAAAATAGTAGCAAGAATGTAGATATGTGTCCCTATTGAGGTAGAAAGCACCTCTATTTATACACAAAGGTGAGAAATTTTAGGCTATAAATAGGGTATCAAAGATGAAACTTCTCAATTCAAAAGGTTCAAATCAAAAAGAATAAGAAAAGGTGGCAGCTAAGATTGTTTCACAGTAAACACATGCACAACCAAAGTGAATGAGTCACTAATTCAAGTGGACAACAAGAATGATAATAAAAAATGAAAGGTTATTGTCTTCTATAGGTTGACTTACTTTGGCCAACTTCACATTTGACTATTTCACATATTTCAAATTGCTTCATAGTTTGTATTGTAGCTTAGACTTCCATTTGGCTTACACTACTCACAAGTTTGTGCCACATTATGCATTTCACACCCTAATCTATTGGTCATTGTTTGCTAATGACTAAGTCAAAGCTTCATTTACTGGAATATTCATTTGCCTTTGTTTTACTAACTTAGTCTTTGTAGACTATATTACATGTTCGTTTAACATTGATACTATGCGATAGACACATCGTTGTCAATATTTCACTTAGCTCAGCATTAAATACTTTAAGCATCACTTATGTTTATGCACTACTTTAAGCACTATTCTCTTTATCTATATGTTGTGCCTAATACTTAGCATATGTTATGTTTAATATGTTATGCACTTGATATATAATTCAGCACTATAGAAATCATTAACATATAATATATATAACACATATATATAACGAACTATGTATACACATGTATATATATATTAATATATATTTAAACATACAAGTTTATAGAATTGTATTATACGATATGCAAATACACATATGTATTCTTATATCTCATATATTAATGCATGTATATATATACATGTATGTTAATATATATGTATATTCTCATATGCTATATATATCATGCCTTGATATTTTAAACACATATTTACACATTCATAGCGATCAACATATATATATGGAATGTATATATATATGTATTTATATGTCACCTTGTTCATTTGATATTCCCATACATATGGGTAATCTATCCATGAGCATGCATAGATATGTCTATCTATGTATACTTATGCACATATTTATTCATGTGTATGAGTTTATCGTTGACACATACATATATACATATATACATATATACATACACTTTATATATATATCCCAAAAATTAAATAAAAACACATAAAGAAGAACTCACACATCACAAAGAGACTCAACACTATAAACCCCTAAACAAGAATGTTCACAAATAAAACCACAAGAAAGACTAAATGTAACTTACTATTTCCCAAACTAGAAGTGTGTGTGTGAATTCTCAGTTCAGGTCTTTATCAAAGGTTACCAGACCAAGTTCTTCTCCCTGAGTGATACTTCCCCTCTATTCAAGAGGTTTGATTTAATTCCCGCACCTAACTTAGTACATTGCAATAGTAGTTAGATGAAAACAATACATTCATTTGCATCATATGTTTCACAATCAGAATCATTTCATAACATCAAATTAAATCAACATTTATTCTTCACATTTCCATTGCATATAAAGCATAAATACACTCATCTAAAGCATTTTCACGCAAATAGGTAAAATTAAATAAGTAGTAACACAACGGGGTGTAACAACATCATACACTTTCAACATCATAATACATGTGCATAATGATGTGTATGCCACATCAAGCAAGAGAATGACACACAAAGCTAGTGGTGATGATGAATCCATTTCATTCACAAGCTATTAAATTATTTTTCTTAATCTTGTTAAGACTACTTGATGTATTTGTCTAATTTATTCTTATCAAACTTAAAAAGTAGCTCATTTCTAGCAAGTATTTCAATTATTTTAAGTTATAATAAAATAGTCAAAACTAAAATAAATTTAGCAAGTTGCTTAAATAAATGCATAACTAGCCATTTTGAAGCTCATAGCCAAATGCAAGAAGCATTGGCTGCTTATAGCAATGCACTTTTTGTGGATCCAGATCACATGCCTTCAAAGGTGTCAATTGATTAGATGAAGGAATAAGGGTTTTCTACAAGGGCTTCTGTATTGCAAAATTTTGTCCATTTTGTTGTGTATCTACTAGGAAGTATGAGTGTCCTTTTGACAATTTTTGTGTGCCAAAATTATTTGTGTTTGTTCAGATTTTAACTATACGGTTATAAGGTATGAATGTCATATTGTAAGATATGAACGTCATTTGATCAGATTTTGATTTGTAATCTTTATGTATCTAGTATGTTATATAAATAAAATATCTATAGGCTTCATGCCTTTTACCTTTAAAAAAAAATAATTTGAAAAGATTTGAATCCTTATAGAATTCATACTTCAAATATGATTTATTATAATTAAATCATTCAATTTAATTTCTAAATTTCATTTAAAATTTTATTTTATAAAAGGGATAAATGACTCATAATTAAAAACTAAATTTTATGGATTTAATAATTTAATTATTATTATAAATCTATTTATTTACTTTTCATCTAAGCCATAAAATAATGACTCCTATAATTTTAGATTAATCATATAAATGATACTAATAATTTAAATCAACTATTACCATGTAATACCCCTCCATTTTGTTTCTTGTTCAAGTTGCTTTATGCTATGTTTGGTTGCAGTTACTTTGATATTGGATACATTTTGTTATGATGTTTTGATCGCTACTATTGAGTGATAACTATTATTGTGGGATGTGGTTATCTAATTATTGTTTCACTTGCATTATGGATTAATGATGTTGTTGAGTTAACATGAGATGTTATTATGAGATTACTGTATTATGATGGAAGTGCCAGTTTCGATGAGTGTATTGGTGAAGAGGATGGTTTCGCATCACTCGCTTGCGAGCGCCCTACGAATTTGTAATTCCTTCTTCACGGTGTGTATTATATGCTGGATATATTGTATGATGTTGTTTACTTGGTTGCAGGATTGCAGGTACATGACATCGACTCCACCTGGTTTCACAAGTTTGAGCGTGTCGATCCAACGGTTAAGTTGAATGGGAGATAGTAGCTAGGTAACATGTGTCAATTTTACACCCTAGTCTTAATATGTGGTCAGTTGTGTGTGTCGAGTCATTGTATGTTTTGCTTTGATGTTATTTAATTCTGAAGAATTCTTGATTTGGAAATAGATATTTAGAATAATTGCATTTAAATCATGTTGATGGTTATTTAATTTAAATAATGCAATGTGGATAAAAGTTTATATTTAAATTATTTAATTAATTAAATTTAATCCATGGGGGTTGAATTTAGTTATTAAATAATTAAATTAATTAATTAAACGTGATGCAAGAGAATGAAAGGAAATAAAAGAATTGAAATTAATTTTGGAATTTAATTTAGACGTGTGGGAATTAAATTGGAAATTGTAATTAAATGTTTATTTGAGAAATTAGTTGCAACTTTGGAAATTAATTTATTATTTGAAATTGCATTTTAAATTAAAAGTGAGTTTTCGAAAAGTGAAATTGAAATTGAAATTAAAATTGAAATTGAAACTGAAATTGAAATTGAAATATCTAATTTGCATGCAATGTGAATTAGGGTTGTAAAAATTGAAATTGAAATTGAAATTGAAATATCTAATTTGCATGTAATGTGAATTAGGGTTGTATTAGGTATTTTTGATTTATAAAGAATACATGTTTTAATTTTAGGGCAGAAAAGTCTTTAGAAAAACACATTTTTATAGCAGGGAAGAAATTTTGGAAAAAATTGCACAAGGGTTTGAAGAAAATTTGATTGTAGAATTGATTGAAGGAAAGATTGTTTGCATTTGTTGGATTTTGGATTGGATTCATTGGAGGATTGAAAAAAATTCAGGAAATCTTTGGAAGAGGCTTGCATCAGAAATTCATCTCTTCCTGTAGCTTCTTGTACCAGGTTTTCCTCTTTGTATTTTATTGTTCTTGAATTTTTTTTTTTAAATAGTAGTGATTAAAGATTTATTTGTTAAATCTATTTTAGAAAATAAATTTGATATTAGAAGAAAAGAATTAAATAAATTTACAACTTTTGCTTGTGAAAATTCTTGAGTGAAAATTGTGAAAACCTCAGTTGAATTTAAATTATTTGGGGAAATCAATTATGTTGTTATTGAAATCAAACATAGAGATTGAAAAATGCATTTAGAATGTTTTTAGAAAATGAAACCCTCTGTTTATTATTAAAAATTGGATTTTAAAATCTACAATATAGTTATATTTTCATGGTAAAATGGTCTGGTTGGTCGCCTATAACTTCACTTTCACAAACTAGGTTGTCAGGAAATTTAAAGGGTTTTTGCATTTTGAAATTTTCTTATCTCTGTCAAAAAATTGCAAATACCCAGATCGTAGTTTTTGAGTTATGCTTGAAACATGAGACTGCTGTTAGGTTATTTTCCCATGGCTATTCTGAAAATAAAATAATAATAAATTGATATTTATAAATATTAATATTTTATGTATTGTTATTATAATATTAAAATATTATTCAATAATATTTTATATTATAATTTATAATATTAAAGTATTATATTTATTTATATTATTTTAAATAAAATTTGTATATTAGATTAGTGGAATTAAAATTATAAACATATGGAGAAATTATTGTTTATTTTAAAATGGCATGTTAAAGTTTAATTGAAGGAGTTAAATATTTGATTTAAAGAATCCATAATCTAAAATTTAATTGTGGAATTTAAATTAGTGTGTAAAAGGTCCAATTATTAATTTGATTTAATTGGAAAAATATATTTATATTTTGGAAAATTAATGATAAGGGATATTTTATTTTGAATTAAACAATTTAATATTCTGTAAAGAATAGAAGATATGTTAATGATTAAATATATTAATATTTAGTATATATATATATATTGAAGGTATATATCCATTTGAGAGAATAAATAATATTTTATATTATTTTATTCTGTTGTTTACAAATTGGGTATTATTAGTGTTCTAAAAGAAATGATTAGTATGCATAGAAAATGTATAGAGAAAGATATTTTTTTAATAGAAGTAATTACTTGATTTAAAAGAAAATATTTATTTTGTTAATATGATTGAAGAAAATATATTGAAATGTATATATATCCATAAGTATTTTTCAATCAGTATTTACCTTGTTTTATTTAAGTGCGTGTAATTTAGCTTTGCATGAAGAGTTTAAAAGATAAGTTTTGAATGTATGGTCAAAATTGATAAGGAAAAAGATATTTAAATATATTGAAGAATTATAGAAATATTTATATTTAAATGTTTGTTTTAATTAATAAGATTTAATTAGAAACAATATGAATGCGTGGTCAAATAGATAAACCAAAAGATATTTTTATACATTGATGAAATTGCATGTTTTTAAATGGATAGTTGAAGAGACATAGACTCCGGATAGAAAATTGAAAAGATTGTTTGCAATAGTGTTAGGTTGCATTAGAAGTAAATTTATAAACTAACTATATTGGAAAATGCAAATAGTTATTATGTTTTATTTAGTTCCATAGAGTAATCTAGTCATTGTGAATGGAATATTAAAGAATATATGTAATTAAATTTATTAATATATATATTTGGTGTCTATATAATATGGAGCATATATATATTAAGTGTAAAATTCATTATCATATTTTATTTTAATGAGATGCATGCAATATATTATTGAATAGAGATTTAAAAATGGATTGATTAGTGTATATGAAAAATGGATAGAGAAACAATATATTATTATATTAAAGTGATTGAATGTTTTAAATAGAAAATTGAATGAGATGTAAGATTTGGTTAGGAAATGGAAAGAGTTTACTTGCATGGATTTTTGTCGATTTAAAAGTAAATTAAGAATTTGTTTTATTGATGAGGCAATCAATTATATTATTTAATTAATTTCTATTTAGATTAATTGAATCATTGTGATTGGATTATGAAAGAGATATGGATTTAGTATATCCAAAAGTAGTATCTTCCTCATGATTATCTTAAAGGATTTAATTCTCTGTATTCAGTAAAGGGAAGTAAGTTTAATTGTTTTAGATTTTCAGTAATGAAAAAAGAAATAGGGGTTATGATTATTTTAGATGATCTAGTTATCATGTCTTTAACTTTGTCAACACTACCTATTGAATGAGTATGGATTTAGAAAATCCAAATATTAGATTTGATTGATGACTTGAATGCTTTCGTTGCTATGTCGTCAAATTGCATTGCTGGTTTTGGGATTTAGTGTTAGTCCTAAATTATAAGTCTTCCAGAAGAACTTAGATGATCAGGGTTGTTGGATCTTTATGTCATCCAATTATTTTCCCTTGGGTAGTGCATGGCGTCTTTTCAGTTTTACCCAGTTTTTACAAACGGGGATGTTTGCACCTCCTTGGTTTAGGAGCGGATTATGGGATCCGTGTCTCCTTGTATGGAGTGACCTTGTGATGTGGTTTCATCTTGTTGCCTCCTATGAAAGGAGTGGACTATGTGTTTGTTGCCTCCAAAATGTTTGGAGTGAGTTCTATTATTTGTATCCTCCTTGTGTTGGAGTGGATTATGATGCCTAGTTGGTATGCACTTGTGGTTCCCTTGGTAGATTGTTTGGGTGTGTGTTGTCGAATAGAAGAGTGGCTTCTGTTAGGCGCCAGAGCCCAAAGAGGTAAACTGGATAACCTTCAGGAGTGATTTAAACAAGTGATAATTAAAATAATGTACTTAGAAGATTAGGACTAACTTCTCATTAATCAAGATAATTTTACCTCACTCATAGACACAAGGGCTCGTTTAGACTTGGGATGAGTGAGAAGGCCTGGAATGGCAATATCAACTATCTTGTTCTTGCGAGAGGCAGTTGATTCCGCATGAGTGAGTATGAGTGTCGGGATTCGGTTGAGGCCACCAGGATTACTTGTGCTAGAGCCTATGAAGAATGCCCAGAGGAGATCTCATGACAAACCTTGCGATGACACTCTATCTAGGACAACTGTTGTTAATTGTTTTATGTGTATGATTCTGTGAACATACTTGATTATTATTATGTCTGGAAGTAATGTGACCTATGTCAGTGATGTTGGAATTGTACTTGTATTGTACTAGATTTGTACTTGTATTGTATTTGATTTGTACTTGTATTGTACTTGAGTTGTACTTGATTCGTACTTGTATGGTGAATGAGTTGTACTTGTTAATTCATTTGGTTGGTTATAACAGTATGAGTCAGTTGGAGTCTACCTTTGGTTAGAGGTAGTAGAATCTTTCTCCATGTTATTTTGTTACTATCTCTTAGCATGGGGGGTGGGCCTTCGAGTACCACATTAGTAGGGTGGAACATGCACCAAAACCATTGGGTCCCCATCGATCTTCAGTACTTGGTGGCGAGACATCCAGATGGACAGCTCACGGTTCTTGTTGTAATTATTCTTGCATTGTAATATTTTAACTTATATAAGTTATTTTATCCCTCTTATGTTTATGAGGTGAAATTATGTAATTGTAACCTTATGTACTATTGCCTCATTCTAGGAATGAGTGATGTAACTATTGGTTTAAGATAATGTTTATGAGATTGTATCTTGGTTGATTATCTTATTATGTTATGTGATATTCTTATGATGTATGATGGTTATTTCATAAAGTTCATAAGGCTATGGTTATATGTAATATGTATGTGTGGGTTTAAGTAATCCTAACCTTGTAGCCTTAGAGGTTGTTGTTAATTAGTAAGTGAATGTGTATGTTAAATGCACTTTATAAAAAAAATTGGTTCATTTATGATGTTAATTGCAACTTCCTTTAAGGTTACTTGGCGGGGCATTACATACCAATCACTACCTTCTAAGTATTCTATCCGAATTAAATTAATTTATATCATTCCCAAATTTTAATTAAAATAAAGTTTATAATTAGTGTAAAAATTATTATTAAGCAATAAAGATTATATAGTACTCAAAGGGTTCAAACTCAAAGGGCTCAATTAAACTAAAATACACAACTAAAATTGAATGTAAGTCTACATGATCATTAATTTACTTAAATCACTCAACATATTATCATTTTTATTTTTTATAAAATAATAAATATAATTCTTACAACCACTTAAATTAGGCATTACTAGTCAATTAAATAATTTTTATTATTTAATTAATTAGACAAATTATTTATTTGTTTATTTATTTTAATTAATTAACTAAATTTTATGTAATAAAAAATAGAAATATAAAAAAATAATAACTTAAAAACATAAATAATCTAAATTCCTAATACCAAATCTAATTGTAAACCTTGAGATTGGGCATATTAAAATGAATTACTCATAACAAGATGTGGATGCAACTCAATAGAATATCACTATGATACTTTAATGGTAAATGTGATAGAGTAACTTTTCATAAATGACTTTATATGTGAAAATGATGAATAGAATGATGAATTTATAGAATTTCAAAAAAATAAGATCAATGGTGAGGGTATGTAGAGATAATTAAATTGCTTACAAATAATTATCATTTTGAGTTCTTAGAAGGATAATAATAAATTGTCTTAATTTATTAAATGAATAATGAGAAGTTACTAATTATAAGAATAAGTTAACTTGTGAGGAGATAATTATAAAATTTATTTTTATTAAATTAAGTTTTTAATAAGGAAGTTACTAATTTGAAGAATGATCTAAGTTGTGGAAAAATGATTATAAAATTATAAATTATTCAAATGGATAATTAAATCATACTAATTATTTAATGATTAATAATAATGATAATGGATAATGATAGTATAAGTAGGATCCAAATAAGAAGTTGTTGGGTGACATGCAAAAGGACAAGAAAACATGGAGAGCTAAAAATTTAGATCTATGTGTAGAGCCACACAAGCTAGGTTATCCATGCCCTAGTAATGAATTTTTTATTTTCTTGCGAAGGTTTCTTTATAGGTGAGAAGATTTGTTGAACTCAAGGGAACACTAAGAGAGGGAGGGGGGGGGGGAGAGAGGTGAATCAGTGTTCAATCATTTTTAATAGTTTCATCCATTCCAAAACATGAGAGCATTTCAACATTGCATTAAGGAAAGATGTATGTATTAAAAGTAAACACACATAACATGACACACAAATTTTTTGCATGGAAACCATGTTAGGAGAAAAAACCATGGTGGAGATTAATCCACAATTTGAGTACTCAAAAATATAGTGTTTGTAAAATGAATGCACTTGCATTCAGGCACACTACCTAGAGCTCATTGCTCAAAAATAAAGGCTTACCACCTACAAAATTCAGATTAAAACCATCTAAAGGGATGAACTGAGATGATAGCATCTAACAATGCCAAGTAATAGTTCTGGTGAAGCTCATGAATCTTATTCAGGATCTGCTTGCTATTTTTCCACTTCACTCTGCCCTACTCTACCCTTTTTTTCTTTTCACATTAGATTCGTATTACTGCTCTGTAATGACTCACAACTCATAGAATACCACCTCTATACTACATATACTTCACACACACCCTCTCTAAATGATGAAAGCAATCCCTTATATATATCCACAATCAAGGATTAGTTTATTCAACAGTCGGCTTCATACAGTATCAAGATATTTATAACTTGTCATCCAAATCCATCACCAATAAGACCAAGAGAGGACCCATACAACACTTAATCCAACAATGAGACTTATAATTAATTTCATCTTATACATCCATGAATTTTGTCTTTGTTGGGTAGGCCTTTTAACATAGATATTTGATATATTAACACACTATACCTCCTAGATCGCTTATTAGTGAGTGCACGTCAAAACTAAGATACTACAAGCCTCTGAAAACCATCTTCAAGGGTTCATAACCCAAAATACATGTCTGATGAGATGATTAACCCAGTTTTATACCTTTGACCACATCTCCTATTCTTTTCTTTGTTCTGCCGGTAGGAGCCAAAAATAGTGTTGCTTATGTATGACTTGGGTTTCCATCAATGACAACACCTATAAGAAAAAATTCTTAGCCATATTCCAACAATATCCCCCTTTTGCATTGATGGCAACACTTAGTGAAAAACCTTCATCACTGCATTTTCTCCCCCTTAGATATTCTCCCTTTTAGATTTATGAGATGTTTTTCACTACATTCTCCCCCCTTTGAAATAAATGACAAAGCATGAATTCCATATGCCAAACAACTTCATGTCCTCAAAACTCTAATACATATATGCCAACAATTATTCTCCTTTAGAAAATTTTCAAAAAGCTTGAACACTATTTACAGTTTCCTTTAAAAGATTATCTTATGATTTTTCTTCACATCCAGAAGAAACTTCTTCCAACCATCAATTACAATTCCAATGTTGATAATCAAGCTATTATTTTTGGAAGTCTTATTGATAATATCAATAAGAGATTTAGGGATTGTGATTGCTTCTTCCAATTTTTCACCATCTTGCAGAATTTCCACCAACTACTCTAGCCTACATTCAACTAAATCTTTTACCTTCCAAAAGGTGTCCACAAGCACATTTTTGGACAGTTGAATTTTTGTTTGAGTTGAATGTAACTCTCGGATTCTCCTTCTGATAATGCCATCTGGATCCTAAGACATGTCAAAGCTTTTTCCAATGTCATTTAGTTCAGTCTCAATCTGATCCAAATTCTCTTTGTAATTACTGACTGCATGGGGCCAACAGATACAATAGTTATAGATTCATGTGGCTAAGTTAATGCACTGTCTTAGCTCATTCATCTTCTTTTTAAGATTAGCAAGAGATAGTCTGAATTTCTCTTTCAAGTGAGAGATAATTTCACCTTCTTCACTGCCTTTGTCTTTAGAGCCTATTGATTATGTGTTGCATTTAATCATTTCTTTAGGTAGAACACCTTTTAGAATTTCCAATCTTATCTTGCAATTCTCAATATGAGCATTCAAAACTTCTAGAATTAAGTCTTGATCATAGGATGGTCTGACTTACCATAACCTTGCAAAATTTTTCATACCACTTGTGCTTTGGATAAGTTGCTAAAGTTTCTCTTTTGAAAAATCTTCTTCTTATTCACTACCTTTTTCAATACTGGATTCATTTTCCAGTGGTTTCTTAGGTTCTTCGTCTAGAATGTCCATAATTTCCTTTTCAATCTTGGGAACTTTGCTTCTCGAAGGGCTATATTCAATAATCTCCCATCCTCTTTTTTGTCCTCTATCAGTGCTACCAGAAGAGGAAATGACTGATCCATACTTTGCAAGTACAATATTAAAGAACCTTTCAAACTCTGAATCCCAGTTAGACAGACTCTTAGAATAAGAGTAAATTTGGGTACATACCGGTTTATCTGTGTCTATACTACATTGTCGATTCTTGGAAACAAATTCAAAAAATACATAACTAGACAAGTAATTAGGGTATCAAACCTGAATGGATACCTCAATTCCTTTGTCAGTTGAACATTCTCCAACAACTAATCCTTTAGCAATCCACATAGGTCGAAGTCATAACCTTCAATTATCATTTTATGAGCAATGTATACTACGCCAGCCAATGTAGCCCCTTCCCAATTTTGGTAGAAGATTTTATAGGTTATGTCATGTGCAATGTACTTTGTAACAGGATTCTTGATTGTTGCTATCATTAGAGATCTTTGATCTCTGATTACACTAGTTAGGGTTTCAACTTCCTTGTTCTGGATAGATTTATTTTTAGGAAAATCACCGATTTTGGAAAATCTAGTTAATCTCTCAATTACCTCCTTCAAAATTGAGTAGAGTTTGTCCAAAGTTAAAACATCACCATGCAATCTGCTCAATAAGAACTTTACGAAGTCTGCATTTTCAAGGTATGGAAACTCATTCCACAAATCCAAGTTTCCATGCTTGGCTTCACTCAATTGCTTCAATTCATTAGGAAGTAATAAATTTCTCATAGACTTGATCTTTGCACTATTATATTCGTCCAATGTGATTGAATCTTTACTTTACTCCATTTTCTTTTTTGTGTTTAGGGTTCACAACTAAACACCAAATTATATGAAGATTTCAAAAATGATTTGAAGTACCTGATAGATTTTCACGATTTGCTGACGAATCCAATTTTTCTACTTCAAAGTCCATTGGAAAAGTGCTCTCGTTCTTCCCTTCAATAAAGAAAGGTGACAAACGATGGCTCGGACTTGACTTTTATAGCTAGCACATGCACAATAAATGCATTTTCCCTAAACTTTTTGGATACTCTATTTTCCCAAAGCAGTAACAAAAAAACTTCTGCAGACCTATGAATTGGCTGAATTCACTTGCTAAAATTTTCAAAACTTTTGTACACCATAATTACATTATCTCGACTAATCTCTTCATTCTGGTACCATCTGTAAGCAAGGGAGGAAGGATTTTATTATAAATCTCCCCCTAGGTCACTGGCCTAGAGTCAATTACCAAAAGAATTACCAAAAGCAGGTTCCAGTATGGAACTATTACCATCTTTAGATTCACTTTTATTTACCCATGTCTTCTTCATTTGATGCCTCATTTAATCCATAATCATTTTTCCATTTTCTTTATCATTTTTCTCTCCATTTTTCTCTCTTTTTACTTGACCTCTTGTGTCTATGTTTTTGTTACTACAAAATTTAGCAATATGACCATATATGTTGCAGTTGTAGCACATAATGCTCCTTTGTCCATTCCATTGGATTTTTCTCATCTTGTATTGTTTAGAAATATGTCCAAACATCCCACATGTATAACATTCAACATTTCCTTTATCAATAGAGTGACTTGACACATTGCTACATTCAATTGATTTATGACCATGTTTTTTACAATTAAAACACTGACCAGTAAATGATGAAATTATTGAACTTATATTACTTCTACACTGAGCAACCATATGAGCTAACTTATTATAGGAAAAATAATACCCATTAAATCTTTGTGCATTAGGTTGTCTTACCAGATAACTTCCATTTTTGTTTTCTCTGAAATTCTTTTGTGCTGATCTAGAATTTTTCTCCCTTTTCATATCTAAGACCTCTCTTATCATTTCCACTATGTTGTCCTTGGATCAATTCATCAAGATTTACTAAACTAATCTTGAACTTTTCTTTGAATTTTTTTGCAATGCCAAGATCATTCTTCAGAGTAGTAATTTTCTTACCAAGTTCTTCTTCATTGCTTTTGGTTCTGTGCAGTTTGCTTTCCAATTGAGTAAGTTCTCCACTTATTCTGCTGCATTCATCATATTTCTCTTTGAGGGTTTGAGCAATATTTTCTTCACTTTTCTTCCTTTCCTCTATCTCTTTTGTCATCTTCATCATCATAGATTCCATCTCATGTTTTAGATTGGTATTGTCTCTAACGAGCTTTTCACATTCTTTAGTTATTTCCTTCAAGGCTCGGTTCAAGTGAGCATCACCCATATCTTCACTTCCTTTTTGCTTGATCTAATCACAAAGATCTTTCCTCTTCACCCTAGATTTGACTATTTGATCCTTTAATGACTAAATGATTTTTTGAGCATCTCTAAGATTTTCTTTCAATTCTTGAACTTCTACTTTAGACTGATCAAGGTCATCAAGAGCTACCATAAGCTGCTGTTGAAGAGTACCAGAGTCCATCACATTCCAAGATCCACCTCAAGCTGCAAAATTTATCTAGAGGAACTAGCTCTGATACCAATTGTTGGACTCAAGGGAACACTAAGAGGGGGGGGTGAATAAGTGTTCAATCATTTTTAACAGTTTCATCCATTCCAAAACATGAGAGAATTTAAATATTGCATTAAGGAAAGATGTATGTATTAAAAGTAAACACACATAACATGACACATAATTTTTTTTGCGTGGGAACCATGTTAGGGGAAAAAACCATGGTGGAGATTAATCCACAATTTGAGTACTCAAAAATATAGTGTTTGTAAAATGAATGCACTTGCATTCAAGCACATTGCCTAGAGCTCACTGCTCAAAGATAAAGTCTTACCACCTACAAAATTCAGATTAAAACCATTTGAAGGGATGAACTGAGATGATAGCATCTAACAATGCTAGGTAATAGTTTTGGTGAAGCTCATGAATCTTATTCAGGATCTTCTTGCTAGTTTTCCACTTCACTCTACCCTTTTCTTCTTTTCACATTAGATTCTCATTACTGCTCTGTAATGACTCACAAATCACAGAATACCACCTCTATACTACATATAATTCACACAAAACCTCTCCAAATGATGAAATAAATCCCTTATATATCCACAATCGAGGATTAGTTTATCCAATAGTCGGCTTCATATGGTATCAAGATATTTATAACTTGTCGGCCAAATCCATCACCAAACCAATTTGTGCATCCTCCAAGAATGGTTAAGACCAAGAGAGGACCCATACAACACTTAATCCAATAATGAGACTTATAATTAATTTCATCTTATACATCCATGAATTTTTTCTTTGCCAGGTTGGCCTTCTAATAGAGATATTTGATAAATTAACACACCATACCTCCTATATCACTTATCAGTGAGTGTGCATCAAAACTAAGATACTGCAAGCCTCTACAAACCATATTCAAGGGTTCATAACCCAAAATACCTGTCCGGTGAGATGATTAACCCAATTTTTATACCTTTGACTGGATCTCCTATTCTTTGCTTTGTTCTACTGGTAGGAGCCAAAAATAGAGTTGCTTATGTATGACTTGGGTTGCATGACTTGGGTTGCATGACTTGGGTTGTCATTAATGACAACACCTATAAGAAAAAATTCTTAGCTATATGACAACAAGATCTTGTTGGGGTTAGCATGGGGTATAGGGTGTTTGGGGAAGAAATTTCAATGTTTTCTCAAAAATTTGGGGATTTTTTGTGGTCATTTTATTTGTCTTTTACAAGGATTTTTTTGAATAGGTAGCAGCGCTAAGATCCTATGTGGGTCTCTTGTTTTGGGTTTATCTCCTCTTTTAGAGTATGGCCTTGGGTGGAGGATTTAATCCCAAATTTAATTATCCTTTCTGAGAGGTTTTAGCCAAAAATAATCCTTCCCCATTTATGTATGTGCATGTGAGTGTTATTGATCTTATGAGAAAATATTTGAGTGGGGATGACCAAACAAAGAATGGTGGATCTCAAGATTTTAAAGGAAATGGGTGTCTAGAATAGAGACAAGATCATCCAATTTTGGCAATTCAATTGGATTTAATAGTGGAGGATATCAATTACCTAATGAATCATTCTTTAATTTATAAATTATGGGGATTTAGCTTTTGAACCTATGTTCCTGGAGTTATGGGTCCACTGAAATGGAAGCCTAAAGGTGATATGGTAGTGATGTTAGTAGCCAATAATTATTTTATGGTGGTTTTTACTTGCTTGTCTGATCAAAATAAAGCCTATGAAGGAGGTCCTTACTTCTATAATGAGGTAGGCTTGTTCATAAAACCATGTCATGTTGGATTTAATTCTATGAAGGATCTTATGTCACATGTCCCTATTGGGTGGGGATTCCCTGGTTCCCTTTAGAATTATAGAGAAATAATACTATTTATGATAGATTTATTATTGGGAAAGCCAATTGCACCATCTCAACAAATGTTGGACAAAAAGGTAATTGCCTATGCTCGTATATGTCTTGAAATTGATTTAAATAATCCTTTGCCAAACTCTTTGGAAATTCACCTTGGATCCACATCATGGATCCAACAATTGGATTATGAAGCTCTCCATCCTAGTGTTGAATTTTCTGTGAATATGGCCACTTACAAAGAAGATGTCCTAGAATTAGCAATTTTGGGCCACCCCATAAAGATCCTCCTTGGAAAGCTCCTAATATGGACAAATGAAAAGATGAAATCTCAAGGGAGGAAGCAGATAAGGGTGATTTTATTCTAGTTAAACCTCACAATAAGGGTAGAGGTCTAAAAATAACTCTTAAAGACAGTTAGGAGGACGGGTTGTTTAACCGTTTTGATGTGCTAGATGATTTAGACCAACAAGAGGTGAATCTAGGAGATTTTCTCCTCAAAGGTGATAATTTTTAATTTGATTATGATGCAAATATGGGGGTTGATAATCAGGTTTCTCTACAAAATAGGACTTTACAAGTATAGATGGATACTGACCTTTTCCTGGAGAATACTTTCATAACAGTGCCACTTGAAAATAATGTGAGTTCTTATGATTTGGCTTTAGTAGTGCCTTCATTAAAATAACCTCAAGAAGGGTGTTCAAAAATAAACATCTCAAGGTGGGTTAAAAGAAAGTGATGGGCAAGGTTGTTGGTGTCACTTCTTGCATCATTTAATATTTTAATTATCGAACTGGGTATGTCTTAGAGTTGTATGCAATAAGGATGTATCCATGGATTGGAGGGTTTTGCACTATAAACAATGACTTTTGATTTTGGTCTGACTCCTTCAGGAGCCCTCAAGAGCTCTCAAGAGTAGAACTTAGCAACTAATTTCTAAAGACTAACTCTATCGTATCTCTTAACTAATGCTTATTTAGACCCTAATAACTTAGTTCTGACTCCACTTGACTTAATTGTAATTGACTCATGGAAAAATTAAGATATAACTAAATTCACTCTTCATCTAAAATTCAAAATTTAAATTTACTTGAAAATAATGTTTATTTTATGCTTGTAAGGAAATAAATATTAATCTAGAAAACAACACTAATTTCCATGAATAAATTCCAAATAAGCTTTTGTTTAATCTTCCCATCAGTCATCATTATTACTTCCATTAAAAACATCATGTATTTGAAAATAGTTATTAAGTCTAATTCCTATCAACAGTAATTAAATCTACAATAAACAAAGGAATGTTAATCTACAGTGAAGCATAACGAACTATCTTAAAAACATAATGAACTAATCTAAAAGTATATGTAGATGTAGTTACTAGCAATGATTAAATAGAAATCAAGATTCTTAACTTTCCAATTGATACAAACTAAACATAAATTAACTAAATCAAAAGAACACAACACAAGGTCACCTCCTTCGGTTGAGCAGGCCTTGCTCTTCCTCTAATGGGACCTTTAACACCGAGATTCAAATTAACTCCTTATTTTCATTCAAATTGGCCCAAATAGGTGAGTGGAACAGAAGTGTGTAGTACACTAAATACAATATTGGGCAAAAAATTATCTAACTCTAGACTACCTCTAAGGATGGATATTTATAGGGATATCCCTTATTTGAATTCAAAATCATGGTGCTACCTACCAAGATACAAAGAAGAAAACTAAAACTAAAATAGAACTGAAAGTATCATAGAGAATTTTTCCACATAATAGCTGGAACAAGAAGTTTCCAAACCGACTAAAAAATTCAATTCAAAATTATGATGAATCAGTATCCAGTTGGAGAAATTAGGAGCGCAATTGATTCCACGTTGTTAAATAGATAGTTTAACAAATCCACCTCATGAAGTAAGCATTTAATCACCTGAACAAAATCCTCAAAAATAGGATGCTAATGTAACAACAAAGATTTAAAATTGCATAGTCATTCCATCATTAACATCATTAAAAGCAACACATTCAATGTAGAATATTATTTCTAATATGTCCCCTAATTAGTTAAATATAAGATAAAATGAGCAAACATATAAGTATATAATCTACCGCCAACATAGTTAATTAATAGTAAAATAAAGTCTTTGTAAACATAAAATGATAATTTAAAGTGTCATTTTGAACTCTCATCATTCACCCCCTCCTATTGCCAACCATGTCCTCATGGTTGAGGATCTGGAAAATTATTGTTTCCTCTCAAAATCTAGGTAACCATGTCAATAAAATCAGCATCTTGTATCATATATTCCAAGTAGGTCCTAGGATGATCATATCCATTCAGTAAAAAAAATTTCTTCTATCCAATCTCTTAAACTTTGTCCTATAAATTATGGTGATGCATCCAATGTAGGTGCAGGAATTATGATCAAGAGTGGTCTAAATCTCACTCCAATCCAATTGGCTTTCTACTCTTCTCTGGCATATATCAAAGTTCTCACTCTTGTGAGACTTTGGGTAATATTTCTTGGTGAGATGTGTTCTCTTCTTCTCAATGGTGTTGGAATGATACGAAACCTATATCTTGTTGCAGCCAAAGCTCTATATGGAAGGTGATCTTGAATATTTTTGAAAACATGAATTCTTTTAGATAGATTCCACCTATAAACTAGTGCTACATTCTATGACATTGCAAAATACATGAATCTAGCTCTAAAGGTCCTTGACCAGAGGGGTTTCATCTCTCATAGGAATACCCAATTTAATCTATGCATCTTTGTACTGAGCTACCCAATTTTCCCATTCAACTTGATTCTACAACAATGATACAAAAGAACTGATTTGTAATTATCCTATAAAAACATTCAGAAATGATTGAGTAAAATGACCAAGAAGAAAACCATGTTGAAAATATTCACGCATCTGATTTTGAACAGACGGATGACTGTTGTAAAGGTCTTAAAGAAATTCACTGTCATTATCATAATTATTTTACCTCTTCAGAACCAATTGATTGATTTTCCATTGAAGAAATCTTTCCCTTAAAAATAATGCATAT
This sequence comes from Sequoiadendron giganteum, assembly GCA_007115665.2. Classification (NCBI taxonomy): domain Eukaryota; kingdom Viridiplantae; phylum Streptophyta; class Pinopsida; order Cupressales; family Cupressaceae; genus Sequoiadendron; species Sequoiadendron giganteum. Next base: position 452,428,687 of record CM021109.1, on the reverse strand, counting down.
AAACCTAATGGTTTTCTCATGGATAGTATTGCAGAGGACAATTCCATAGCTTGCTGAAATCTTTCATTAGCTTTATATCTTTCTTTCTCTAGTTGTTGATTTCAACTTCTCAACTGATTATTTTCTTGTTTAAGTTTCACTATCATTAGAGAAAGGTATCTCCTTGGAGTAGATGAGGTGGAAGCCTCATGATAATGTAATTTACTTGATTTCTTTCTTAATTGTTCCTCTTTTTGATCTAACTCTTCCCTCAACCTTCCTATTTCCTCTGCACTTGCTAACGCCTGTACATTAGCCTCCTCTATTTTGTTTAACTATCCTTATAGAATATTTTCTTTTTGTATCATTTCATTTTCCATTTTTTTTGTTTTATTTATAGACTGCTGCAACTCTTCTTCTTTCCTTTTTAATTTCTCTTCAAGAAATTGAATTTTCCTTTTCTCTTCCTCTAACTTAGCTTCTATTCTTAACATCATCATTTCCCTTACTAACTCTTATTTTTCCTCCATTCCCTCTCCTTCCTTCATTTAAGGAGATTTTTCTTGTTTATTCATTGGCTCTTTACCCTTGCTTCTTTCAAAAACTAGCAAATGTGGAGGAGAAGATTGAACTTCCTCATCTTTAAATTCATCAGAAGCTTCATTTTCTTCTGTTTGATTATCATATTCATTGGCAGGGCTATCTTCTTTTGAAATATGAGAAGATTGTTTTTCATGAGGTGATCCATGGGATTCTAGAATAGGGGTCTTTTTGGAGATGGAAGTGGGGCTTCAGGAGGACTAACAACTTGTTTAGGAGACTACACAAGGGTTTGAACCTCTTCATGGCTTACCATAGTGTCTTGATGAGCTTCAGGGGTTTGTTCTGGTAAATTATCAGGAGTTTGAACATGGGTGTCAGTAGTACTAGGTTTTTCTTCTTGCAAATCTTTCTTTTTCTTTTTAGAAGTACTACAGGTTACCCTAACGGATTCCTATAGCTTTCTCTTTTTCTTTTTCTGTCGTTTTCCAGAAGATTCTCCTTTTTCAATTTTTACCCTTTTTTCTATGGGTCCCTTTTGAGTTGACAAAAATTCTAGCCACCCTTCCCTATTGAAATCTTTCCTCATAAAATGGTGCTTAATAATCAAATGTATCAAACTATGATATCTGATAGATGATGTACCCCTAGACTTTACTCTAGATATCATAGAAGAGATTTGAGAAAATAGAAAAGCAAGTAGGTTATGTTGGACTAACTGCCAGCATCTCCCTTTGGGTTCACGACATGGTTTAACTACCTCCCATGGATCTTAAGTGATGCTTGCATCAGGAATTGATAGGTCGATACTTTGGTGCAACGACAAGGCCAACAATTGGTATTAGATCTGGTCATAGGTTTGAACCCCTCGAGTGACACTGAGGGTGGGATTGTTGGACTAACTGCCAGCATCTCCCTTCAGGTTTGCGATATGGTTTAACCACCTCCCATGGATCTTAACTAATGCTTGTATCGAGCATTGATAGGTGGATCTTTTGGTGCAATGGCAAGGCCAACAGGTTAATTTTTGCAAAAGGTCTGGCATTACCATACCTTAAATGCATCAACATTTGCATACCTGGCCCCAATATTGTGTCATATTGTCCTTCACAGGTGAAGAACTTCATTAACCACATAACATTAGTTTCCTAGGGCTCCTCTAGGCTATTGCGAGCTATTCCCCTCTGACTTCCCTTATGCCACCGAATTTTAGGCCAACTTCTAGGTTCTTCATGAAATGCTGAAACTAACTCTTCAAAACTAATATGTCCCTTATTTACTGGTTCTCTTTCAGCTGGAATACCAAATAGTTCACTTATAATAGAAGGACTAACCTCTATTACTTCCCCTCTTACTCTTGTGACATTAACATGAAAATTTCTCACAAATTCATCAACCAATTCAAACTCAAAACCATCATACATCTCAATAAAATCAAGCGATCTAGCTTCTCCGAGTATTCTTTTTGTCTCGGGGTCCAAACTAAAATTTTTAGGCTCTACATTTCTCTTATTTCCCATTTTTTCCACATCTGCAACTCAACAAAGAAAATGGCAGTCACAAATTGTTTGAGAAAAACACAAAATGAGTGTTTCTTCACTCAAACACAACAACTTTTCAAAAATCACACATTGTGTCAAATCGTCAGTTATTAATTTCTCTTTATTCCCTCCAGATGATTGACACACAACAACCCTGTACTTTGCATTATGATTTGCAAAGTTGGCGATGGTGCTGGCATAAGAAAATTCATTGGAATTGATATGAAGATATTATTATTACTTACAATTATTGCGGAATCCATTTAAATGTAACATCCTTATCTCTCCATCAGCTTTTTCAGTAATTAATACATATTTATTACAATATTAATAAATATTTGGCAGAGATTTCTATACTTAAAACATTTACTCAATTTCACATCATAATAACTAAGTTAGAAAATAATACTTCAAAAGTAATAATTTCAATTAAATGTATACCTTTTTTATTTAATGCAAAATTCAATCGGAGTGTGCAAATTAACTTAGTTGGCAAAGATTCCAACTAGCCATTCAAAGAGAGCTCAGAATTAACAAGAAGGTTTATTAATGAGAACCTTGAGAACATCAAGAGTCATCGGAGGCCATTAGGAGCAAACTAAAGTTGGTCCATGAAGACTACCATTTTTGGTTTTTAGTCATTCCTTCTTTTTTTAATTCTTTTAATTCTTTTTGAGAGATAAACCGCCCTTTCTGGTTTTCAATTTATCTCCTATATTTAGAAGGTAAACTATCATTTCTGGTTTTCAATCTACCTTCTTTATTCATGCATTTTTCTAAAAGATTATTCAGGAGCACATTCTCTTATGGAAGACATATCTTCCACAAAAAATGTTCAATTCTATGTTGCAAATCTAATAAAAATTCTTCTCTTGATGATGGTTTGTCATATATCTTCAAACGATGACCATTAACTAGCATAATCCTTCTTTTTCCATCTATTGGTACTAGTTGAACAACTCCATTTTCAAAAACTTGATCAATTTCATAAGGTCCCAACTATCTTGTATGGAATTTCCCTTTAAACTCTTGAAATCTAGAATCAAATAGTAGTGCTCAATCTCCCTTCTTCAATTGTCTGGTCACAATGTTCTTACAATGCCATTATTTCCTCTGCTTCTAGATTATTTTTGTGTGATGAAGAGATTCCATTCTCATTTCATCCAATTTGTTCAACTATAGAATCCTATTTTTCTTTGCTTCAGAAAAATCAATACCAACATTTAATGTTGTTTTTAATGTCTGCAACTCAAACTCAATAGGCATGATTGGATTTTTCCCATACACTAGCTCATATGGAGAGAATCCTATGGTAGTATTCCAAGCTGTATTGTAAGCCCAGATTACTTCATCTAACCTTTCTACCCAGTCTATTTTTCTCAATGAATCAGTCTTTGTCAAGATATTTTCTAATTCTTGGTTAGTAACTTCTACTTGCCCATTCACTTGAGGATGATATGGTGTGGATTTCTTATGTTTCATCTGGTATCTTTACATAAAAGCTTCCATCATAGAAAACATAAATTGCAGTCCTTGGTCTGACACTATCTCCCTTGGTGCACCGAATCTCTAAAGAATATGTTTATATAGAAAATCAGCTACTTTAGCTTCCCTTATTGTTAGCAAATCTTTCACTTCGGCCCACTTTGTGACATAGTGTGTGCAAAATATAATATAATGTTGTCCTCTAGAAGGTGGATCAACAAGTCCCATGAAATCAATTCCCCATTTCTTGAATGGTTCTAGAGCTATCTGAGGTTGTAATGAAATCTCCATTGTTGGTGTAGGTCTTCCCATCCATTGGCATTCATCACAATGCTTAACAAAGAATGAAACATTCTTTGTCATAGTTGGCCCAAAATAACCAACTTCCTAGGATCTTATGAACTATTCTAATCATTGAATAATGTCCTCCTTTTGGCTCATGATGGAAAGCATGTATAACATCATAAACATCTATTTCACCAACACACCCGCAAATAACATGATCAAGACACATCTTAAACAACATTCCATTTATCCATTGGAATCTAGAACTTTCATGAATTAATCTCTTTTTTTTCTTAGGATTAAAATGATTTGGACACTTCCCTGTTACAAGATAATTTGAAAGATAAGAAAACCAAGGAGGATAAATTGATATTTTAAACAAGTTCTCATCTGAAAATGTGTCATCTACTAGCTCTTGATCACCTTGCAAAACAATTCTCAAAAGGAAATCAACAACAACATTATCTTTACTAGACTTATCTATTATGGTCACATAAAATTATTCCAATAATAATAGCCATCTTATAATTTTTCCACCTACTACAACTTTATTCATCAAATATCCACTAGCAGCATGGTATATGTGAATGAATATTTTGTAACTGGTAATATAATGCCTAAATTTATTAATTACATATATTACAACTAAAAAATCATTTTCAGTTGTTGTGTAATTCCTTTCATAAGGATTCAAATTTTTACTGGCATAGTAGATAGCATGCATCGCTTGATCTAAAATGACCATGGGTTATTTTGACCACAAGTTATTCTGTCCATGGGTTATTATGACCCTGGGTTATTTTGTGCTTGGGTTGTTTTGGTTGGGTTATTATGTCCTGATACCTATAAACATGCATGCCCCAAGGACATGTGAAGGTAGTCTTATCTTCATCTTTAGGAGCCACTTGGATCTAATTGTACCCACAAAAACATCTAATAAAAAGAAATAACTATTTCCAGTTAAGTTATCAAGCACTTGATCAATAAATAGCAAAGGAAAATGATCCTTTTTAGTGGCTTTGTTTAATTCTCTGTAATCCACACATACACACCATTTTTAATTTTTCTTGGGAACAATAACTAATGGGGAAACGCATTGACTATCAGATATTGGATAGATAAACCATACTTTCAATAGCTTTTCTATTTCTTGATAAACAAGGTCTCAAAGAGCAAAATTGATCCTTCTTTGACCTTGCCTTACTAGCTTAACATATTTGGTATAAATATGATGAGTACAAATAGAAGGGTGAATTCTTCTTATTTCTTTATATTCCCAAGAAAATGCTTTAGTATGATTCTCCAATATTTGTTTTAATTTATTTTCTTATGAAGAGGATAAGGATGAATTAATGAAGAGAGGCTTATCCCTTGCTACTATAATTTCTTTGGTCTCATTTTTAGAATCAAGTGAGTCCCCTACAAGTGTATTCAGAGGATATGGATGTAAATTTTGTTGATTTAACATTCCATGATAGTCCTTCTTCTCCTTTACTTGATCAATCTCTTCAGGATTAAGACCTTGTTCTTCACATTCCTCATCATGTTCTACCAAAGTAACCATGGCCAATTCTACAATGCCATCTCCTTCTGAATCCATATCCTTGTCAACCCAAAGTTGAGTATTAAGTTGAATTGATGGTTGGGATGGAGGATAAAGTGACAACTCCTTCTATTTCTAACCATTATAAATGATCATACTTCCTGATCTGCAATCTATCAATGTTGTTGTAATGGATAACCATGGTCTGCCTAAGATAATTAGAAATCCAAAATCCTTCTTTCTAGCTTTAAGGACTAGAAAGTCAACTGGATAATCCCATGTATCAATGGTAACCATTATGTCTTCAAGAACACCTTCAAGTTTGGTAGTAGATTGATCTGCCAACTGTAAAATAGTTTTTGTGGGTTTAACACTTGTCATACCCAACATTTCAACAATGTCTAAAGTGATAACATTGATAGCTACTCCCAAATCAATTAGCACATTGGTTATCTTAATTCCTCCAATACTCAAAGTTATCACATAACTACCAGGATAATTAGGTAAAGCATAGGAAAGGATAAGAAAAATATGGATATAACAGGGAAAATTTGAGAGCTAATATATGGGAATTCAATAAAATCGAAGGAAAATAAGATTAATAGATAGAAGAATACTTATAAATATTGGGGATATTTAGACTTATGACCTTATTAATTATACTTATAGATCTTTTTAAAAATTTTACTAGAGTAGCTATGTGAATCTTTTGAATATTAGTTAGAACCCTAGTTTGAGAGAGTTGTGTTATGTTTCAAATGGGAAAGTTTTCTTTTATTTTAATATTGGGTCTAATATAACCATTTATCTTAGAATTAGGGATATATTTGGTTATAAATCATGTGACCCAATAAATTAAATTAATTTTAGTTGAATGGGGTTTCAACAACTAGGTGAATTTTATTTTAGGGCCTTAGCATTTTGATATATTTTGAGCCAAAACAATTTATTTAGCTAGAATATTTAAATGGGTCAAGGTTAAGAAGATAAGACTAAAGGTGAATAAAAATTATCCTAAATCTTGGGTTTAGGCTACGGATCAAGTTATAAGTGGTCCTAGAAAAAAACTATATGAATGGTCACCAAAATGGGTGCAAGAATGTAAGGTGGAGATGATAAAGTAGGTAATTTTTTATATAAATATATCTAAAATTAAAATATTTTTTAATTAAAAAAATATGTGAAAATTAATATGTTTGTTGTATATTTCAATATTAATGATTTATATTTAAAAATTATAAAAATAATTTATTTCTAACTCAAATTATGTACCATAGAAAATATTACTCATTAAAAATAGTCAAGAAAATAGGAAAATTTATTAATGAATATTAAAATTGAGATAATTATTTTTTATTAAAATAAAAAGTAATATAATCTACAAATTAAATTCTCTACATCATTAGTTTACTTTATTTTCCAATTATTAACTATTTTATTCCTATGAATAAAATATTTTATAATTATTAATTTTCATGGTGTAGTTAGACCAAAAAGTGAGACTCAATATTATATCGTCACCTTAGGAAGATTGATTGAGATATTATCATTATTAAATCATATATGTGGATGATAGGGATCAATAGAAATTTGATTACTAAAATGAAAAATTAGCTAGCTTGAAAGTTCAATATGACTCTTTGGGTTTGTTTCACTGCTTTTAGGCTTTACAAGTTTTACATGGGAAAGACGTTATTGTATGTGAAATAGTTGCTAACAAAATTCAATGTAGAGAATGTGAAATTTTCAAAAAAAATTATATGATATTGAAATTAAGTTGATAGATGTTACAAATGTATAAGAAGTAGATCCTCAAAATATAAAAGCTTAATGAGAAGTTTTTTTTTTAAATTTACAACACTCAATTTGAAATCTCTTTTGGCATTGGGTTAGCGGTCAAGTTTATATTATTCATGTGAAATATGAAATGTGTGTCTTGGCATATGTGAAGGAAACTCTATTATTTGGCCTTAGTTTCAAGAGAGGAGGTAAATTCCTTCTACATGGCTATGCACATTAATATTTAGTCTAGAAGATACCATTAAGCTGATAGATGTTACAAACATATAAGTAGATCCTCAAAATATAAAAGCTTAATGGGAAGTTTTACTTTTATTTTACCACACTCAATTTGAAATCTATTTTGGCATTGGGTTAGTGGTCAATTTTATATTTTTCATGTGAAATATGCAATGTGTGTCTTGACATATGTGAAAGAAACTCTATTATTTGGCCTTAGTTTCAAGAGAGGAGGTAAATTCCTTCTACATGGCTATGCACATTAAGATTTAGTCTAGAAGATACCAATGACATAAGATCTACTTATTTCTATCTTGATATTGGTATATTCACTAATCATATGGTCTTCCAAGAAGATAAATAATGTTTTAAATCAATTGAACATAGTAGAGGCAATGTAAATTAAAGTAGTTTAAGTGTTTAATTAAGTAGTTTAGATATAGAAGAAACAATATCTCTTGAATATATTAACAGACATGCAAATTATTTCTTGTGATAGGGTATGTGCATGATCATCATGGAAAAAATAGGCCCTTAAGTGGCAATAAAAATTCAGATAAATCAGAGTTAGACAACTTGACGTAAAAAAATGAATAAATTATCTATATTATTTCAAAAATATGTAAGAATAGAATCTGTAGAAAATTGAATTTAGTTTCTAAACTAATAGATATAGATATATATATATATATATATATATATTTTTTAAATCTATTTGGTGAATATTTGAAATTTCAATGCAGTAGTACTTAAATTTCAGGGAAAAAATAAGTAGGTGTCTGTCTGACCACCCTAACGACAATCAAATGATAATATTTTTTTATAAGATTTTAGATATAAGTAGAGGACTCATGTCCCGATGTGATGCATATTTTTTTGTAATTTTTTCCAAGTAAATAATTAATTATGAATTTTTTATTACTACTTTTAAAAAATATAAAAAATCGTATGTCTGACCACCTTAACTTGGTCAAAATTTTATGAATTATTATTATTATTTTTAATCCTATAGTATGTGAAGCATAGAATGTGCCTAATGTTTTGGATTCAAAAAATGTGATACGGTTTGAAAGATATAGATGTTTTTCAATCAACCTATCAATCAGGACTTTAATCGTAATTCAAATAGAAAATGAATAATAATTATTTATTAAATTCAAAGTAAAGCATAATTTATATTAGTGGAAATATGAGAATCTCCTTTAAAAACCCTTTTCATTTTATCAATTTAGGGTAAAAAAAGGTCGTCAACCACATGGACGAAGTCTAGAAAAATAAGGTAAGTTGTTAAACATGTTTTTTGTGTTGACTTGTAGGATTGGCATGTCCTAGCCAAATTCCAAAGAAAACCTAGGGCTAATCCCTAGGTAGTAGATTTTGTGTCAGACATATCGGATATCCAATTTTTTTTATATATAATTTAAAAAAATCTAACATAGTTTTTAATATATGATTTAAAAAATTGCAATAAATAGTTTATAGTTTATTTAATATATCTAGTTGAGAATATACAATATAGTTTATAATTCAATATATAATATATAATTTTTGATAATCTCTTACAGAATTATGTATAATATATAATATATTATATTATTATGTATAATATTTAAATATTATTTATATATTTTAGTTAATGTATAAATATATATATTAAGTTAATATATAAAATATTATATCACTAATTAATATCACTAGTATACAAAATATTTAAATATTATCTCTTTCCCTCTCTCTCTCTCCCTCCCTCTATCTCTATCTCCCTCTCCCTCTCCTCCTCTTCCCCTCTCCCTTCCACCCCTAATTCTCTCTCCCTCTCTCCCTCTCTCAAAACCTTCTTCCCCTATTCCCCTCTCCCTCCTCCCCCCCTCTCTCTCTCTCAACTTCCCCCTCCTAATTCTCTCTCTCTCTCTATCCCTTTCCCTCTCTCTTTCCCACTCTCTCCCCCTCTTCTCCTCTCTCCATCTCTCTCTCTCCTCTTCTTCCCCTCTTCCATTCTCCCTTCCCCCTCCTAATTCTCTCTCCATCTCTCTCCCCTTCTTCCCCTCTTCCACTCTCTCTCTATCTCTCCCTCTCTCCCCTTCTTCCCCTCTTCCCCTCACCCTCTCTCTCTCTCTCTCTCTCTCTCTCTCTCTCTCTCTCTCTCTCTCTCTCTCTCTACTTCTTCCCTCTTCCCTCCCTCCCCTCCTATTCTCTCTCTCTCTCCTCTCTCTCTCTCTCTCTCTCTCTCTCTCTCTCTCTCTCTCTCTCTCTCTCTCTCTCTCTCTCTCTCTCTCTCTCTCTCTCTCTCTCTCTCTCTCTCTCTCCTCTCCCCTATTATCTCCATCCTTTCCTCTATCTATCTCTCCTCTATCCATCTCTATCCACTTCTTCCTCCCTTCCCTTCTCCTTCCCCTCCCCTCTCTCTCTCTCCTATCTCATCCCTTTTCCCTCCTCTCTATCTCTCCTCTATCCATCTCTATCCATCTTCCCTCTTCCTTCTCTCTCTCTCTCTCTCTCTCTCTCTCTCTCTCTCTCTCTCTCTCTCTCTCTCTCTCTCTCTCTCTCTCTCTCTCTCCCAATTATCTCTCTCTCTCCTTCTCCCCTCTTCCCCTCCTAATTCTCTCTTCCTCTCTCTCCCTACCCTTTTCCCTCTCCTTCCCCTCATATTATCTCTCCTCTCTCTCCATTCTTTCCCTCTTCCTTCTCCCTCCTCCTAATTATCTCTCTCTCTCTCTCTCTCTCTCTCTCTCTCTCTCCTTCTTCCCCTCTTCCCCTCTCCCTTCCCCTTCCTTCTCTCTCTCTCCTTTTCCCTTCCTCCCTCCCTCTCTCTCTCTATATATATATTTTTTCCACCCTCCACCTCCTAATTACTCTTGGATCTATGTGTGCCACAAATTGAATATCTAATTCAAATCGGATATCGATTTGTGGTACCAAAATCTTACCACCACAATACATTTTTAAATGCTTTTCAAATATTGCCTGACCTCCAATTTGTAAAACTTAGGCTTGGGCATTGCTATGGAGCAATGTATTGACACCCAACCCCAAAAAAAGTCAACTCAGGATTTTCGCGTTTTTTGGTGAGTGAAAAACGCTACTTTTTTCATATTGCCACTTTTTGGCCCATCATGATCCTGCACATGCCTGACAACTAAAATATTCTCTATATTTCTAAAAATCACATCTTTCATGTAAGAACTAAATAATTTATGAAATTTTGGAGATTCAAAATATTTATGTTGGATATGTTGGGAGAGAGGGCCAAGAGGTAGGTGTCACATCCCATTTTGTGCCCTTTGGATTATGATATATTTTAATTTATGTTTTGATTATGATACCAAAACTTGTTTTAAATATATTTATGTTATTATAATGATTCAATTTTATCTCAATTTGATATTATTTTAAGAGATGTATATGTGAAATTTATTATCTAGAGATGTTAATGAATGGTTTATATTATTTTTTGGTAATATGATTTTCAAATTAACTATTTTATTGGTTTAATGAGGTGGATATCAGAGATATTTTTCCCCCTTCGAAACAAGGAGGGAGAGTGTCACTAGAGAGAGGGAAGAAGATCCAAAAAAAATCCATGATTACCATGAACCGGGAATTCCTACACATACACATCAAAAAATAATCTTATTGTATAGATATATTGATGTTCATCTTGAGTTGTATAATCATTATTGTTTTGGCTATTCTTGTCTTTGATTCGTATTGATATAAATTTTTTTGAAGACTTCTCATCTCTCTTATTTCTTCTATTAAATATATTTTGTAACACCCCACCATAGGGCCCTAGAAGACATCACACAACTACACAAAAAAAATGGTACAATTTTTTTTTTTTGCAAAAGAAATACTTAACACTAATCAAGTAGGTCCTCTAAGGTTCATGACTACGCTACAAGGATTCCCATATACAAATACTAAAATAATATAATTCATAATATTCTATCTAACCAATTTAACATTAGGAACTATTCATCTCATAACAATAATAACGAATAATAAACCCATCCATTCAGTTATCATATGCAATAATCTAAAGGAATCTAACATTGAGTTAACAAGAGTGTGTATATTACAAGAATGATAACCATGATCAAATTTGCTCCAGTCCAATAATATCAACACAAACAACCAACAGGTACCATATAGTATAATTAGTATCTCGAGATTAGATATCCTGAGTAGTGACTTTTCAAGATAATGAAACCCCAAGAAGTCACTTCCCAAGATATCAAATTTGGAGTACTTCATGCTATCCAAGATTCTCTTCTAGTACACTAACCATGATTGTTACTTGAATTAAAACATACTAATATCAAGTAACATTACTCGTCATAATAAATCCTCTATAGAAGCCATTCAATTCATTGTCATTATCTTGATCAAATACAATAGAGTTTAATAATGAGTTACAATGTGGCATAATTACATCAAGAGTAGTAGTTCCTCCTTGAATACAAATAGGAGTGTACATGAAATATATATACGACGCATGACACATCAAATTATAACACAATACAAGAACAAGAGTAATGATCCACCTAAGCTGGTACAATACAAAGATATTTGATCCAAGATAAGTCATCACCATCATGAACAAAAGAGTGAACCCAGTGGAGAACAATGCACTTTCCACCCAACCATGTGGAACCCAAAGGTCCACTCCCCGTGCTAGGAGATAGCAAAGGGTCCCACCACAAATAGATAAGGACAAAAGACAACACCACACTGATAGGACATCAAATACATGTAGGGATCAACATCAAATGATAGTGACAACACTTCTAGAGGCACACCACACCAAGGGTCTCAAGATTCAAAAGAACACAAGGTTGTCATAGGAGGAGTGTCATCACATAGTCTACATGGGCTACCCAAGAAGATCTTCCTAGGCCCCGACCCCCATCCTGGGTTACCTTGGTAGCCTCTACCAATCTCCAACCCCTCATGTAATCCTATGTGGAATAAACATACCCCTCATGAGGATGAGGTAGTTAATTTTCCATTCAAGGCCTTCTCGACTCATCCCAAGCCTATACGAGTGCAATGGGTCATGAGTGAGGCATTATCTTATCTTCTATAATATGAACTACTACCCAACCCCCTAGTTACTTTTTAGATTATCACTTAATTACAAAACTCACACATGGGTTACCTAGGTGCCACTTTGTGCGCTAGCCCCCATTGAGAGCCACCCCCAACTGACATCATGGAGACATCATTAAACCAAGGCAAAGTCACTTGCACAATCAAAAAGTTCATTCCCATAAACATTTAAAATGAGGCATACCCTTACCACTCACAACCACATGGAAATAATAAAAGTACAAGGCCAAGACCAACATTCACTCATAAAATGCAAGATAAACTTCATAAAAGGGAATAATCAAGAATACACTGTGTAGTGCACAAGAACATCAATTTCCCCATGATAATGATAATGACATCAAAAAAACACTTCCCAAGACCTTTGGAAGACTCCACGATAGGACCATGTAAGGGTTCCCATAAAATAAATTATACTCAACATCATTGTAAAACAAGTGATTACACAATAGGAATTTAACTTCACATCAACTCTACATTAACATCATTGCAATACAACTAACTACAAAGATGAGAAAGATTATCACTCCAAGAGTTTATTAATTTTATCATAAACCAATTCATTCTAATGCCATAATCAAATTTTCTTCTATTCAATCATTCTCTCCCTTTATTTTATTTATAAACATAATAATTTATATTAAAAGAAGTTCACCAAGGCTTTCCTAATGTCTTCAGCTTTACAACTATATATATGTATGTATATAAATATATGTATCTTTCTATCAACATAAATGATATAATTTAAAATATGTTATAAACTTGTATATTTTATCACAATGTTGTCCTACATATATATATATATATATATATATATATATATATATATATATATATATATATATATATATATATATATATATATATTTATATATACATTCTAGACTATAAAATAAAAATCTGATTTAAAACCAATACTAAACTTGAATGTACAATGATATCATATTATATATATATATATATATATATTGATTTACAATGAAAACATATTCATAAACACCTTTATATACATACATACATATATATATATATACTCGAATAAGGATAATCATACAACCAAATGATACTATCTTATCATAGAAAACCTATTGGCTTAGCATGCCAAGTCATTTAAACATATAACCTAAGTTCCAACGACCAATTACAATTGGCGATGAAGAATAAAAATTAAGGTGACATACATGTGATAGACGCATGCGGTTACTAACAAATGGTTCAAACATTATAACTAAGTGATTTCCATTAGGTAATTGGATACTCATACATCAATTCTAGCAATTGGGAAAGTTGCAAGGAGATGTTGATACAAGGTGTATGAAGATATTTCATCAGAATACATGATGCCATTGATAGTCGAATGAATGAGCCGCGTTAATCCATAACATCATTGCCAAATGGTGGCTATCAAATATAGGCCATATAGTAACTAGTCACCAAGTATTTTCAAGTGAAGCTAGATAATGAGCATAGTGCATTCATGGAGTGTGGCTGAGGCAATAAACAAGGTTCAAATCAAACAAGGGCCAAAGAGAAAACCACCTAGCTATGTGCTAGAACTAATAACTATCATAGAAATACAATACACAATACTAATCCAGGGTAAATAAGCATACAACTCCAACATCAATACTAAGTTATTCTAATACAAGGTGTAGACATCCTTTTGAAAGAGTAAAATGAAATAGAATCAAACCTACACAAAGGTACAAGATTATGGAAAATTCTCACAATAATTTTAAAGATTCGAAGCACAAGCAGGATTACGGAATCAATAAGTAGAAAAAATATAGGGAAGTAATACTTTATCCCGATGAATAAGTGTTAAAGGAACAATTTTTCTATTATTGAAAAGAAGATAGGATGTCAACACAATTTATTTTTGAAAACTCGAAAGAACACACTATCATATAGTGGAGAGGATGAGAGATATTAATGATATTTACTTCACTTAGATTGAAGCAAAGGAAGTTGTTATCAAGCCCACAAGGAAGCAAATATGAGAGAAATGACATCATGCATTGAAAGTAGAAGAAAAAAGGGTTTGTGGGAATAAAAAGAAAGGAGGATGCAAGAAGAGGGATCTTTCATAGGAGAAGAGGGCAAGAGGAAGAAGAATAAGCACTTTTAAGCTTAATTGGACTAATTCTTGTAAAATATAATAACATGATCTAAAATCTATTGTTTCTCTTTAATGTTAATATGACATGTAAATATTCTATATTATACATGGAAGGAAATTGAAAAAATTTCTATTTAGAATTTTGTGTTTTAAAATATTCAAAGGAAATGTGTATGGAGTAGTAAATATTTTAAGCTTATGTATTTTAGAGAACATAAACCCTCTATTTATCTTTCCTTCAGTAGTCTTTGAGGATAAAATTTAATGATATACGAAGTTTATTAATGTGAGCAATGCCATGCTTTGTATTTTTGTTGAGACAAAATAGGTATGTAAGCAATTTCATGTCTAATATTTTTTTAAGATCAAATAGGTGTAGTGCCCCTCCGTAATTAGTCATTTAATGATGTTTGATAAGTTCTGTTTTGGATTGTTTGAATTAAATTATTTAATAATTTTGTTTGTTTAGCTGACGAATTAAATAAATTAGTAAATAATTTGATAAATAATTTTGAGTTTCTCGGTTAATTAAATTATTAAATTAAATCATTAAGTTATAAAGTGTTTTTATAATTAATTATAAAGATAATTATTATTTAATGTCGATTTTTTCATAATCAATTAAAATGTGAAAAGATATTAAAATGAAATAAAAATATTAAAATAAAACAATTAATTGGATTTGATTTTGAACAAGTTGTTAAAGCAATTTAAAAGATAGAAAAAGTGGAGTTCGTGCACATGCATGACTCCGAACTAATTGTTGAATGGAAACTTTTCTTTTTGAGTGGATATTGCTTGATTTTTAATTTCAAAAGATAAAATATTTCCTTCGTGAATAATTATGATCTTTTGAGGGGGTTATCATCTCTGATTTTTGTTTGGGGGAACGGGGAAAATTTGGTCTAAAAAGAATTGGATTTGTAGAATGGTTGCATGTTGTTAATTATTTTCATAAAAGAAGTTGTTTGGATTTGGAGAATTCGTTGTTGTTGCTATAGGAGATTGGTCTCAGCACTAGGATTATCACCTTAGCTAGCGTTATTCCTAGGTTGGCATCGTTCTTGACTTTTTTCTCCGTTTAAGGAAATTGAACTCTCTCACAACTGTACGTTGAAAATGAGGGCCTGTTTATTGATGCTTGGTTTTCTCTCCTCCTTTGGGGCTTTTATTTGTTACTATCTAATTATTTATTGTCAAAGCTTTACATTGTGATTATATTCGATGTTTATTCTTTTTTCCTAGTTTATGATTATGTATATTGTGACTGTGCCATACATTTAGTTCCTTTGTTTGTTTGAATTTTCAATTAATAGTGAAAATTGTGAATTCAATCATGAGTAATACATTTGATTTAATTAGTGTATGGTAATTGATGGATCTACTTTATGTTTCATTTTTATCAAATGTGCCTTATGCTTGGAAATTTGACTCATTCTATTGGGTATTTCGATTTATTCTATCTTTTCTTCATCTAGTTGTAATAATATTGCAAAATGATAGGGGATTCCACGTTATGTTTTCACAGTATGAAATTATCCATGTCGGTTTAGTTGTTGGTATTTGTTAAGTAGTTCTAGGAACTGTTCTTATTACTCAATGAAATGTTCTATCTCAAATAGTTCCATAATCATTATATTTAGATTACATTCCTTAATAAAATATATATGTGTTCATTAAACTGTAACATGCAAAGAAATTTATTTGGAAGATTAGAATGGCGAGCGGCAGACGAAGTTGTTTGAGTAGGAGAGGCTCTTTTGAACTTTCTGAGAGCGAGGAGGCTGCACATGATGAGGGTGTGGCAGATGATTAGGGTTCCCCACCAGGTCATCTTCTTTTTGGTGCTCAAATGGAAGCTGAGCCTACGCTCTTTCTCCTTTGTGCCATTTCTTCTCCTACTGGCACTTCTTTTCCCTGGGCCTCCATTGCCTTTTGTGATGGTGTGGCACATGGGTTTCTTGCTGCAAGGGAGGATGATGGCCTGGTTTTGGTTGAAGATGGCTTGGGAGTATTACAAGTGGTTGTTGATCTTGTATTGAGGGGTCGACGGTTTTTCTTTTTATGGCTCCCTCCTTTTGAGATTTTTGTTCTGGTTGATCTGGCTTTGAGTTTCTTGTTGGGGGTGGTTCTGCCTGAGCTATGTTCAGAGAGTTTATGGCTTGTCTTAGATCCTCATTGGAATGTGGGATCAGATGGTGCTTTCTATTTTCTAGCCTCCTCTCTCATTCCTCTTTGTGTTGGCCTTAACTTGCTCTGTGTAGGTTCCAGTGGTCTTTCTTTGGGGCTCATTGTTGTTGATCATGGTGGTGACGGGCTTCATTGAGGCTCCATTGCCTTTTGTGATGGTGTGGCACGTGGGTTTCTTGCTGCAAGGGAGGATGATGGCCTGGTTTTGGTTGAAGATGGCTTGGGAGTATTACAAGTGGTTGTTGATCTTGTATTGAGGGGTCGATGGTTTTTCTTTTTATGGCTCCCTCCTTTTGATATTTTTGTTCTGGTTGATTTGGCTTTGAGTTTCTTGTTGGGGGTGGTTCTGCCTAAGCTATGTTCAGAGAGTTTATGGCTTGTCTTAGATCCTCATTGGAATGTGGGATTAGATGGTGTTTTCTATTTTCTAGCCTCCTCTCTCATTCCTCTTTATGTTGGCCTTAACTTGCTCTGTGTAGGTTCAAGTGGTCTTTCTTTGGGGCTCATTGTTGTTGATCATGTGGTGACGGGCTTCATTGAGGCTCTTTTGTGGATGTCGGTTATGGTGGTGGGATGGCTTGGGGTGGGGGTGTTTGTGGAGAGAAGCCCTATTATAGGCTCTGATTGGCATATCGGGCAGAATGGTGTTTTGCAATGTTGGGTTCTCTTTTCACTCTCTTTGCTTTTGGGTTTCTTCAACTATACCTAGCTTTTTCTTTTGCCTATGGAGGTAAGCTGGCTTGGATGTGAGTTGAATTTTTTGTCCTAGAGCATTATGCGGGGGTGTTGGGTTTATGGCAGTGCCTTCCTCAGATGGGATTTTTGTTGGCTCTATGTCCCCTCTTGTTGGGCTGGTCTAAAGATGTGCAAGACTGTCTGTGCTTTTGCTAAGGAAGCTTGAGGGTTTCAGGATTCCCCTATTGGGCTCTTGTTGGGGACTCTTTGTGGTAGGTTCTCCATTTCTTTTCTGTGCAAATTTTTTTTATCTTAGTTGCTTATCTCTGAGGCTCTACTTATTGGCCATTTGGAGGTGGACTCTTCCTGAAGGTAGGGTTTTGAAGGGGGATTTTTATACCCTTTTTGTGGGTCTAGTTTTGATCTCTCATATTGAGGTGGAGAGTTCTTGGCTGGGCTGGGCTAGTTTCTTACTTCAGTATCTTTTTTCTTCTTTGGATTGTCTTATTGAGGTGGAGAAGGTTTATGCTGAAGAATTTGGGAGGTGTTGCTTACTAGGATTGAACGGTGTAAGATCGTTTCAGCTGGTAGTTTTCTTCCCTTCAGCTCCTATAGAGGTGGGTCTCCTTCATATTGAGCTAGTAAGGAGTTATGTTGGTTGGGTCCTAACTCTCAGCTAGGTTGTCTTTGTTGGGCTCAACTTGTTGGGGTTGGGAGTTATGTTGTATGACTTTCTTTTGGGTTCGTGGTCCCAGAAAAACCAGGATGAGGGTTTAAGGTTCCTTCAAAAACCTTTGGGTTGAAGGTCCCAAGTAAAACCTATTTGTTTTTTGTTAAGGGGTTTTGGCCCTTTCCTATTCTTGTGTAGATTGTGTGTCCTGCTATATTCTTAAACATTGTTGTTGTTTGGCTACAAAGTGTATTTATCTTTTCTTTCTAATGCAGCTTGCTCTCATTTGAAGGGAGATTGCACTGACTTGTACTTAGAATAAATAACATTATTGACTCTATAATTAGTATCTATCATTTATAAACCTTTATTTTTTGACTTGTTGAATGATTTCCATGGTATTTTTCTTTTGGCGTCCCTAAATTCCATGTATTTATTAGGGGTCTGAGGTTTGACCTTTGATGGTTGTGCCTATGTTGTGCCCATTCCATGTATTTTGCATTCAAATTCTATGATATTAATTTTGATAAATCTGTTGTGGATTGGAAGTTGATTATATATATATGTGTGTGTGTGTGTTTCATTGATGTTGTAAGCATGTGGCATTCGATATACATGTTACTTCTATTTTATTTTAGAGATTTGATATTTACATGGCGAGTTTATTTTAAGTTTGCATTTTTGTTTCAATGTATACATTCTAGGGTAAGGCTGCAACTTGTTGGTTTCTATTTCATTTGATTTCACCTTGCACCATACTTATGCAAAAAAAAATATTAGTTTTTTGGTGAGTGTGTGCCCTTTGATCTTCCAGGGCATAGGCAACCCTCAGTGCCTCTTTGGCTTCTAATTTTACTCTCCTTCTTGCAGCGACCTCTCCTCTCCTCTCTCGATCTTCATGATATTAATTATGATTTGTGAATTGACTTGATAGTTGTGTGTCATATTTGGTAATTCGATACTTTACATTTAACATTCATTGGATATTTGGTAAACATGGATTTTAAATGATAATCGATGATTACCTTTTATATTTGGTATTCAATGGATGTATGTATAATTGGTTTTTTATATTGTTTACTCTGAATTCATTCAATGGACCTTATTTCTATGTAGGGTATTTTATTTTTTATATATATACATGAAGATAAATGTATATAGTTATACAAATATCACATTATAAGTTGGAATAGGATATTGAATTAAAGTATTTATTGAAGTATGAGCATAGTATCGATAAGGTTTTATGTACATGTCAAAAATAATAACAATAAGGTTATATGTGTATAAAGAGTAAATTATTTAAATATGTGTGTAAGGTTTGAGATTGTTGTTTAAAAGTAAGGTGTTAAGATATTTTATTTATCAAAGATAAAATTTAATATATTAATATGTCCAAAAAAGAATATGGTAATGTGCATAATAATTTTAGCTACTCTCATCATGAATGATATTTTGTAATAATTATTATATGAGGGAATATAAATAGGAATATACATTTAATTGATGCTTATGTTCAATTGCATATCATTGTAGCTATTTTACCTGTTAGTGATATTATCATATTAAAATAGCATTTCTTAAGTGAGATTCTTAATGATACTTTTTAATTAACAATCATAGTTCATACTCTAGAACATGACTTGCTAAGAAGTTGGTTTGATTAAATGATAATTATAATTCTTTCCTTCAAATAGAATTATGAAATTAGATGTGATTGCATTTAGAAGTGAAATCAATTGTAAAATAATTGATAAGCTAATAATATAGATAATTTTGGATATTTTGTAATCATCATTATAGAGGAACAAAAATGGGACTAGTTATATTTAGTTGGAATGTATAAAGATCGATGGAGATTTGGTTCTAGTGTATTCTTATGTTAGGAGCGTTAAGAGAGAGGGACACGTGATAGTCTTATAAATAGAATAGTTTTTCAATCATAATTGGTGAGGAGTACTATCTCTCAAGAGAAATTTTGCTCTTCCCAAGACCTACTCTTTGGTCTTCTAGGGTATTCTTCCCTACCCTACTCAGTGGTCACTCCTAAGACCCCTACCTCCTTATAGAACTCTCCACCAATTTCAAATACTCACCTTTACTCTCACACCCCTACTCAACACCTTTGGGCTCAATTTTGCCACAACGTTCCCCAAGCCATTCTTGGGATTAGGAATAGGTCTTCCAACTATTCCTAGGGTGATCTTGCTCCACCCTGATCCTTCTTGTAGGATTATTTCTTCATTTATCCATCAAATTCTCTTAAACCTTGTTTTTAGGCCTTGTAGCCTTTTTGGCCAATTAGGCCTCCTAAAACCAGTGTTCTTGGCTTAACCCCAAAACTTCCTTAACAAACCCCCAAACTCTTCATGGATTCTCTCTTTAGACCTTCTTAGTGTCCGTACATAGGCCTATCACCAAACCCCCTATTTTCAAGGGTTTCTAGGGTATGTAACACAGTCCAGTTTCTTTTAGCTTAATTGAATGCTCTAATGGCCTCCTCTACACTTCTCCTTGCATACACAAGTTCAAGTCACATACCCATACACCTCTACACCATGGATTGGCACAAACCAATTCATTTAGCAAGTCTTCTTGCTGCTATTATGTCCAAGCAACTAGCCAGAATGCCCCTGCACTCGCCTAGAGACTGATGGTTACATCAACTCCCCTGCACACAAAGACTCCAAAATCTATATTTACACTATGTACATAGTCCCGTACTTGATTCCAAGTGGCCATGGAAGCTTTTCCATGGGAATTAAAGTGGGGATCATTGTTTACAAAATTGTCCCTGAACCGAGCAGTGAAATCAAGAACCCAAAAGAATTTGCAAAACCTTAACTAGTCGAACTAAATGACTAAACCAATGCTGCACAAGGCAGGAATGGGTCAAAAATGAAAGACTCAAAGCATAAGTTCAGTCCTTTCAATCCATTAATTGACTACATGAAGGCTCTGTCATAGAAAACCAAACAAACTTGCTCTTTTCCAAGTCACAATCTCTTCTTCCCAAAACTCAGTCCATACAATAGCTTTCCCACATGTCATATTAGGGTTTTGCTAGCCTTATATACCTTATGCACATATGTTAGGACCCTTAGGTCAGGCTTAGAACATCATTAATGCCATTTTCAAACTTTTAGGACAAATTGCCAAGACAACATTGTCAAGATTTGCCTAATCTCCTCTTTAGGACTTCCCCAAACCTCAAGGCTCTAACCTAACCTAAATTTTCCACAATACACACACCAATTTAACCTTGGGACTTTATAACCTAGTCCTTATTACCTTGGTGGCTGGCTAGAACCACCTACAAGCCAAAATTTGCAAAGATCTCTCCAAAAGACCTTAAGGTGCTCCTACACCAACAATGAGTCTATTGATGTAAGTCTTTTTCATTAAACAAAGTCATGATTGTAGTGAGTATAAATTGGTTACATAGGATGTCTTATGATCAAACCTTTGGGGCTTATTCAACTTCCTTATTTTTGTAATTATAAGTTGATGTTTTATGAAAATTTAAACAACATTTACGAGGCATTGTACCCCTCACAAGGAGCCACTAGGGCCAAAAAGAGACTAAACAACAACAGAAAAAACCAAAAAAACCACAGAGACAGCCCAAGGACAACAAACTAATAGCCAAAAAATACCCAACGGACCACCAACAAACGCAGCTAACTGGCCTCATCCCAGTTCTTGATCAGCAGGTCCACTGCCTCATCGCCCACCCAATCCTTGTTTTCCTAGCTGTTATTCCCCTCCAGTTCTTCTTTTATAACATTTGACAATGCACTAGTGAAAAAGTGGCTTAGTTTCATAGTAAAGCGAGTCAAGCCCCTAAATCTTTTGTCCAGGGTGTTCAGCCTCTTCGCCACCATATCTGAACCTTCCCCAATATCCCTAGTCTCTTGCATCTCACCAGGCTCAGTCACCAACAGAGTGTACGAGTCAGAGCCATGGCAAGGAGTCTTGTTGTCCATTGGCTTAGGGAGGGGCTTCTCCCCCAAGTCATTAGTCTCATCATCAAACTCTTCCTCCTTATAAACCTTGCTGTCCGACTGCTCCACCTCCGAGTCCTCAATAATCAGTCTCTTTTTGCTGTTCTTGGCCAGCCTCCCCAATCTCCTCCTACCACATTCCCTACCAGTCAGCTCCATGGTCCCAACAACCGTTTCCCCTCTGGAGTCGATCCCAACCACATTCTTGCCCTTACCCTTGCCTTCCTTAGTAGTCGTGGCCTGCAACCCTTTCTCCTTGCCCATCTTCGGCTTGGTAACATTAGCAACCATGTCAACCTAGGTGGCGTTAAGCTCGCAGAGCCCTTCCACCGCCCGAGCATGAGCCAAATCTAACCCACCCTTGAGCTTCTTAATGGCCACTTTGGTTTTGATACTCCCCACATTATCAGCAATAGGCTTCCGAGGAGGGCTCATGGACTTGGCCGGGGATATGTGAATCAAAGAAATGGGATCAACATTCTCAACATGGACATAGTTAACTTTAGGCGAGCAGAGGGCGAGATGAAAGTGGTACAGGTGAATGATAAGACCCTGATGGAGCGGTAGAGGCGGGAGGTCACCAGGATTTTGAAAGGCCGCCGAATTACATTTATCGATCGAGTTCTCCAGGTCCATAAGAAGAAAAAACGGGAAGCTAAGCAACATTTTGTGTTTGAGATGTTTAAGCAGATGAAAGTGATAGAAAAAGAAAGTTTTGTGCCTACCTTCTAGCATCACATACTTCATCAGAGCCAGGCAGACCATATCCCATGACTTGGGAAGCTCAGCTCTTTCGAATCCCGCCTGATTCCTGACCGGAGTCTCCTCTCCTCTGAAGAAATCCTTAAGGCTCTTGTGGTTTGGCTTTTTGGTGTGCTTAGAGTATTTTTTCCCTTCACAGCTCAAGCCCGTGGCCTGCGCAATGACCTCCTCGCTAACTTCAAATGAAAACCCCCTAACAGAAACCCTTCTATCCTTCCAAGAGCAAGAAAATTGTCCCGAAAGGATGGGATCATGGCTGACCAGACTCTCCATGAGCGGAGCAATACCTCCCTCAACGCAGATATGCCAAACTAGAGGGTTATTCCGGAATTCATCACAACAATCCAGCTCCGTCCGAACCCTATCTCCACCCATACTATCAGGACAAACAGGAAAAACTCCAAAATGCAAAAAAAACCAGAGCCAAACATAGCGCACAAAAAATGAACAAGGTTGTTTAATGCAGGACTTACAATAATTAATTCCCTCAAGCCATTTACATGTGTGGAGGGGAAAAAGGCAAACGTGAGAATAGACACCACAATTGATGATTCCTTGATACCAAAGAAGGAGCCAAAAGTTGGCTGAAAGGCAAGAAAGGCACAAAATCCCATGCAGATAACCCAACAAGATAAATTTAGTAATCAACCGTACAAAGCCAAAGGAACCTCTAGTTAAATTAGTTAGCGCGAAACCTCTACAAGCATCTTGGATGGTCCCATCATTATTCATACACTCATATCTCCACAAATAATTAGGAGATAAACCAAGTACCCATTTCTCCCAAAACTTAAAACTCATAGTACTATCATCCTCCTGAGAAGCAATCTCGGCATTCCAAATAACCCAAATCACGTCACCAAATCTAGGCTGGATCATATTGAGAACGTTTCCTCCCTACCATCTCGTCGTCATATTTTTATAATCTATACCCATTCTCCCATCCCAAAAAACCACGTGAATGCCCTTTCCCCTACTCCACATCCTCTCATCCTTCCCCGTGGCACTCCACCAATCCTTCAAACCCCAAAAGACATTAATCCACCACCACACCCAAGAATGCTAGTGGCCCCCCCCGTCAGTCCTCGTCATCCAGAAATTGTGAGTTATTATTTACCATGTAAGCCTTTTCCCACATGATCAAAGCTTGAATGTTTGGCGGCAATTGTTCTGGTTTCCTCCAACATCTAGCCGAATCCCACCCCGAGCCAAGGTTTGCTAGTGCGTCCACCACAGTATTACCTTCTTTGTAAATGTGAGTCACTTTTTTGTTTCTTAATTTAGACATGAGAAAATTAGCATCCAATAAGATGTCCTTGGTGTTCCAACCTATGAATCTTTCCTTTTCCACAACATCCATCACCACCTTAGAATCTCCCTCAATATGAAGATTAACAATTCCCAGAGAGACAACAATTTTGAGACCCATGAAAAGCGCATGAGCCTCAACAACAAGGGCCGACTGAATCCCTATGCCACTAGCAAACCTTGCCACCATGTTTCCCATAGAATCTCTTATCATCCCACCTATACTTGCCCTTCTTGGACTCCCTTTAGTAGCACCATCAAAATTAATTTTAAACCACCCACGATCCGGAGGCACCCATTTGGTGTTCCTCCTAGCTAAAAGTTTCCTATTGTCGAAGGCATTAGCATTTAGCTCCTGGTGCCATTTCTCAGCCATTTTTATTTCAAAGTCCCTCGGCCCAACCTTAGGAAGTTTTCCATCAAAGAGGGAGATATTCTCCT
Source organism: Sequoiadendron giganteum (assembly GCA_007115665.2). Lineage (NCBI taxonomy): Eukaryota > Viridiplantae > Streptophyta > Pinopsida > Cupressales > Cupressaceae > Sequoiadendron > Sequoiadendron giganteum. The sequence goes on along the minus strand of CM021109.1, from coordinate 452,404,017 downwards.
CTACGAGCCTAACACCAATCCCAAACACCTCCTTGGGGCTCCGCTCAATATTCCTGAAAACACGATTATTCCTCTCCTTCCATAAACACCAACCCAAGATAGGGGGGGTCTGCCTCCAAATTTCACAAACTAGAGGATGCAAAAAAGGCCCATTCCAGCCCATAATAAATGATAAAAGATCCTTGCTCATAACCCACTCTACCTCGAATTTCTCAAAGGCCATCCCCCAAACTTCAGTAGCAAAAGGGCAATGAAGCAAGAGGTGAATGACAGTTTCTTCCCCCTCTTTGCAAAGAAAGCATTGATTGGAAAAGCATAAACCCCAAATTCTTAAATTGTCCTAGGTCAGAATCCTATTGTGACAGGCCATCCACCAGAAAAAATTTATTTTAGGGATCAAGCGCCTATTCCAAACTCTCCTCCAGTGTTCTTCCACAATACTAACATTTGTTAGCAGACTATAAGTAGATCTGACAGAGAGATCCCCCTGTTTATCTAAGGCCCAAAAGAGTTCATCCTCTCTATCATAGGAAGGAAGTCTAAACCTGGATAGTAACACCTGAATCGATCTGGCAAGACGACTGAGATCCAGTGAATGGGGGCAACAAAGGCCAAGCTCTCTTCAAATCCTAGCAGTGAGAGGGCCAGACACATAGTCACAGACATAAATCCCAAAAAATCTCTGAGCAGCAATCATCACCCCCCTAAAGTTGGAAGTAGCCAAAGGGGAATCTAAGAGCCAAACATCTTCCCAGAATTTAATTTTGAACCCATTCCCCATTTTCCATTTTTTCCCCTTTTCTAGTAGACCTTGAATGCTACAGATGCTCCTCCAAACAACCGAACCGAGGGGGTGGGGTTCCGAAAGATAATCAATCAGAGGCCTATTTTGAAGATACTTGGTGTTTAGGATTTTACACCAGTCCTTGGAATTCATTAAAAGATCCCATCCAAACTTAGCAACTAGAGCCCTATTAGAGGGAGCAGTCTTCCTTATTCCAAGCCCCTCCATAGATTTATCTTGGATGACTTTTTCCCATTTAACCAGAGCAATCTTCTTTTTCTCCTCGGTCCCAGCCCAAAGAAAATTCCTTTGAATCCTTTCCAACTTTTCCACTATAAACATAGGCATCCTAAAGATAGACAGAAAGTAGGTGGGGATACCTTGTATGGCCGCAGTAATGAGTTGCAACTTGCCAGCATGACTAAGTAAAGATCCTTTCCACCCAACCAACTTCCTCTGAATCGTTTCCAAAATAGAGTTCCAAAACTCCGGTTGAACCTCCTTGACCGTAAGAGGAAGCCCCAAATAAACCAACGGGAGAGAGTCACTGACACAACCAAGAATCATAGTCACCCTGTTTTCCAAATTAGGAGAGCAATTAAAGAAATAAATCTTACTCTTGTTGTAGTTGATGCATTGTCCAAAGCAGGAGGCATAGTTGTTAAGACAGTCGTTCCATTTCCTAGCTTCCAAAACAAAAGCCTTCCCAAATAAGAAACTATCATCCACAAATTGCTGCATAACCATCGGACAGAGGGAGGTAGCCGCTCTAACACCAGATATGGAAACCTCTGTCAGCAGATTGGTAAAATTTCTACTAAGCACATCAACAACAAAAATAAAGAGGTAGTGAGAGAGAGGATCTCCCTGCTTGAGCCCCCTACTTTCAGAGAAGAACCTGTAGGGGAAACCATTAACCAAAACCAAGAATTTAACAATTCTAACACATTCCATAATGAGCTCAATGACCTAGCTGTTAAAGCCAAACTTAACAAGAACCTTAGGAATAAATTCTCACAAAACCTTGTCATAGGCTTTGGATATATCAAGTTTAAGCGCCATTCCCACATTATTACATCTATCCATAGAATGGAATAGTTCATGGGTAGTCAAAGCAGTATCAAGTATATGCCTTCCCAGAACAAACCCTTTTTGAGTGTGGTTAATAATTTTGTCAAGAAGAGGTTTGATGTAGTTGACAAGAATCTTAGAGAAAATTTTGTAGATAGTGTTACATAGGCTAATAGGATGAAAGTCAGACATAGAAAGAGGCTCACTAATCTTAGATATAAGAGAAATAAAATTGTGATTCATTTGTTTAAGAATCTTACCAGATTGGAAGAAATCCCTAGCCGCAAGAACCAGGTCCCAGCCCACAGTATCCCAAAAAATTTGAAAGAACCCTGGAGGAAACCCATTAGGGCCAGGAGCTTTGAATGCCCCCATGGTAAATCTAGCCAGCCTTACCTCTTCCAAAGAAACTTTCTTAAGAATGCTCAAATTTTCCACCAGAGAGATAGACTTAGGAAGATGCCAGAGCATCCACACATCCATATTCAAGTTAGGAACCCCTGTAGGGGCTGAAAGAGCCTCCTTGAAGTAATCAGCTACCTCCCCAGAATTATTTAACAGTTTAGAGATTTGATTCCTTTTCTGGTGTTTGACAACAGAGACATGGAAAAATGAAGTGTTCCAGTTGCCTTCCTTCAGCCATTGGATTCTCAATTTTTGCTTCCAGAATACCTCTTCATTTTTTAGAACTTTTTCCCATTCCTTTCTGGCATCCTTTTCCTGACTATTAATCCTTTGACTAGCATCTCCCTTATCCATATCCTGCTGCAAGGTCCTCAACTTCCCCTCAAGCTATTTTTTCTTCTAAAAAAAATCACCAAACACATTCCTGTTCCAACCTTTAACCATCAGTTTAATATGTTTGAGTTTATAACAAAGCCTGAACATGGGGGACCCTTGGACAAAAATATTCCACCACTCAGCAATTTTCAACTTGAAGTCGGGATGGGAGTTCCACATTAATTGGAACCAAAAGGGGTAGGGCCCATTAGAAGGGAAAATATTAGTGGTTAGTAGAAGAGGGTTGTGGTCAGACACCATCCTAGGCAGGGTGACCAGATTGGCACCTAAGATATTGGTCCAATGGGGAGAACAGAGGAAATGGTCAAGCCTAACTTGAATCAAACCAGCACCTGCCCTTCTATTAGACCAGGTGAAGCACTAACCCCAAAGGTCAATATCTATTAACCTCGAAGACCCCAAGAAGTTTGCCAGATCAGTCATGTTGTCCGTGTAATCCAAGAGACCCCCACTTTTCTTAGATGGCAATAAAGGAGAGTTGAAGTCTCCGGCCATCACCCACCCTTATTCATATTCATTTTAGACACCATATTCCTCCAAAGACAGTTCCTCGAGTTTCTCTGATTGGGAGCATAAATATTAATTATAGACCAAACAACTCCATTAACCAAGAGCAAAACCCCAATACTATTTTTACAATGGAATAATTCCTGGCCCTGCACAAAAGAAGGATTCGAAAGCATAGCCAACCCCCCAGAGGCTCCCTCAATATCACTATGAATAAATGAAGCATTAGGCCAGATAAAGTTAATAATCTTTTCAAAATTTACCATCAACATCTTAGTTTCTTGAAGGAGACAAACATCAATTTTATGCTCCATTATATAGTTCTTTAGGGCACGCTATTTGTGCGAACTATTAAAACCCCGAATATTCCAAGACAAAATCCTCATCTAAGACCTTTTTTTGAGGACACCTCTAATGTCCTCTGCTACCCCAGGGCAATTTCATTTGTCGTTTCGCACATTCTAGTGGATCTCTGCGAGGGTCTCCCAGGCTTGGAATCCCCTCCCACATCAGCCTTCTTCTTTCTACCCTTCTTCTTGGGCGTGGTCCATATCCCTCCCTCTTCAGCTTTCTCTAGCTTTAAGCATTCAAAATTGTCAATAGATTCTTCAACCAGTCCAAAACTCTTTTTGTCCCAGATTTTGCCTTCTTCAACCTAATCCCCACAGGTCTCCAAAGTAACAGACAATAGATCAACAGTCGAAGAGCCAGGGCCACAACCCTTATCAAGATCCATAATAGACAAAGCAATAGCAACCGAGGATCTAGGAACCTGAGGCCCTGAACCCTCCCGAGATAAGATTTCCACAATCGCAGAGCCATTAGGTATCGAAACAGGAAGAGAAACACTAGGTGAATGAGGGCTCAGAAAATGCACAGGAGACACAGGAGGAACAAACTCCAAATCACCCGACAGCCTCACAGCCTCCTCAGTTGGGATCTTGGGATCAGATGCAGATTCCTCCATAACCACCTTACTGACCACTGATTTACAATCACAGATAAGGTGCCCCACTTTAGCACATCTTTGACAGTACACCACTGCATTTTTGTAATAGACGGGTTGAACCCAGCTTCCCAACTTGGAGCACAGCTTGATAGAATTTGGGAGAACTTTATCAACGCAAAAACAAGCAAATACTAACCTTGATTTAGATTTAGTGACCGCATCCAAAGTAACAAACTGTCCCAATGAGTCACTGACAGCCTTAAAAATAGCTTCATCCCAGAACTCAAGGGGTAAGCTCGGCAGCTGCACCCAAATAGGGGCCGACAAGTTGAGGTCTACATTAGGGTCAAACCTAGGCTTCCATCTGCACAAAGCCAAACTGTGTTTCCCGTAGACCCACGAGCCCGACGACAAGGTATACACCAAATCCTCAGCAGCAATAAAATAGAAGAGGAAGAGGCCGCCAGCCATCACGTGGACCTCCACACTACCCTTAAGCCTCCATTTCCCAGACACCCACTTTCGAACCATATCCACCATAGGTCGAAATGAGAGAAATCTTCCTACCATCACATTCTCCATGGAGGAGAGGATCCTGTCACTAACCATGTCAAGAATTTCAAACACAGAGTCAGAAAATGTGATCGACTCAGGGGGGACTGAAGACGAGTAGGCCAGGTTCCCACTAGTCAGGATATTCTTCCAAGCTGCAAACGGAGGAATCACAGTCGCCGGCACAAACGAGTCACCCAGAACCTCCACATCCCACAAAATGCCAGCAGGAGAAGGCACAGATCCCATAGGGGGGGTACCCATCGAACATGTCCTCATAGGAGGAGAGCACGGGTTGGGGGGTAGGGGACCCATAGGAACCCCCACGATAGATTCTACCATGCGAGTAGGATTCAAAACTCAAAATGAGCGGGAGCGGGAGCGAGAGCAAGTAGCATGGTTATTTAATTATAAGTTGATGTTAAGTTAACAAAATGAGTTGATTTAATGATCAATTGCAAGTATTAAATTAGGAGTTTATTTTAGATAGGGTATAATTGAGTATGTTAAATTGTTTAAACCTTTTGGGGGATTGTTTAAATGAGAGTTTCCTTGTGTAAATTGGTTAAGATTATCTTCTCATTGCTGAATTCCTTCTTAATCATTTGATTCATTTTAGCATGAGGATTTCATGATTGTATTGCTTATTTGCAAGCTTGGATTGTATTATGTTTTTTCTAGTGGAATTTATGTGATTTTGGGTTATTATTCAAAGTGAAGTCTTTTATGTATGGTGGTTATTGGTAGTCTTCCAAAGGCATGGGGAAAAAATTGAGTATTGGTTTCATGTTTATGTCATTTTTAAAGTGGTTGATTTTATATTTGAATTGTGTTCATAAGGTTTTTAGCCTTGCACGGTTTACTTATCATTATGGTTGATTTTTGTGTGTGAGTCAATTTATGTGTATGTACATGTGGTTTATAATTATGTGCAACTGACTTTACCCAATTGGATGTGTTTGGGTCTTCTAGTTATCAGTAGGGGGAGTGGCTCTCAATGGGGTGTGGCGCACAAAGTGGCATCATGGTAACTCATAGAGAGTTTCTTAAATCTAGTGATAACCTAAAATGAATTAGGGGTTTGGCTAATTTTCACATTAATCAAGATAATACCTCACTCATGGCTCAAGTGCTTGTTTAGGCTTGAGATGAGTGGGAAGGCCTAGAATGGCAAGGTCAATGACCTTTTCATCTTGAAAGGTATGCTGATCATGCATGATTTTTTATGGGGATTCGATGATCGATAGAGGTTGTTACGGTAACCCAAGATGGGGGTCCGGTAACTTAGGAATATTTGTCAGGGTAACCCATAGCAAGCTATGTGATGAAACTCATCCATATAGAGACCTAGCATTCCCTAGGCTTGTGATCCCTATTGTTGGGAATGTGCCTCTAGGAGTGTAGTCTATGTTATGTGTTGTTTGTTGTACCTTATATGTTGGAGTCATGTTAGTCCTTGTCTGCTTGACTACTTGTGTAGTGGATCCTTATTGTCATCTCCTAGCATGGGGGTGGACCTTAGGGTTCTACATGGTTGGGTGGAACATGCTATGCACTCCATTGGGTTCCCAGTTGTTGTTCATGAGCATGGATTTTGTACCGCATGCAAAGATTCTAGAGTTTGTACTAGACTTGAAGATAGTACTAGTGTTATGTAATATAATCATTTGAACTATATTTTATCATGTATTTGATGTATCCTTCCCATTTTTATAAGGAAATCTTGTTGTAAACTTGTAAATAGTGTAATGATTTACCCCATGTATGGGACATTGTACATATATTCATTGGTTCATATTTTATACTCTTGAATGGTGTTGTATCTATGGATATATATATATATCATTCTTTTAATGTAGTGGATGTAATTGGATACTTGTTACTATTTATTTTATGATGTATGTTTAGATTGGATAACTAATGTATTCCTAATGCAGTCATCATACCCTAAAGGACATAGTTAGTGTTTATGTATGTGTGTAGTTTACATTCTATGCAATTGATAGTATGATCTATAGGTTAATTCCCTTTTAATTTTTTTTGTTTCATAATTGTTAGTTAAATGTGTTGTCCTTTGGGGTTTTGTGGTGGGGTGTTACACCTGGTATTAGAGCCCAAGTTATTAACACTAGGTCCTTTGGTTTTTATGATCCATTAGGTTGTCCTTATTGTGTAGACTCTTGAACTTATGTTCACTTTATGTCATCCTCGCCTAATTTTTTGTGACTCTTTCCTTGGTGGTGTGTGTAGGAATATTCCTAGAGGTGAAGGTAGGGGTCATGGTAGAGGTCAAGGTGGTGGTCATGGGGCTGATCGCTACAACACCCCTTCCTAGACTTCCCACGAGAATGATCATGAGGAACATCAGGGCCCTCTAGATAATTAGGGAAACATTGGTTAGAATCATGGCCATCCAGAGCTAGAGGGAGCTCAGTTACATCCCTTCCTTGAGGAGATTCATTCCCACCTAGGCCCTAGACAAGAGGGTAATCATCCTCTAGAGTTAGGACGTGGAGTAGGTGAGGGTCCAGTGGGATCCTAGCGATAAGGTTTCAACTACTTGAGAGGATTTATCCTTGATGTGAGAGTTATACCCATTACTGTTTGTAGGCTTCCAAGAGAAGCCTGATTGTGCCCCTCACACTGTTCTCTATGAGACTGTTAGTTGTTCCATTAGGACTAGATATTGTGGCATTTTCTTTATGGTAGACTCATTGTTCGATGTTAGTTGATGATACTTGGTAGATGCTAGTTTTACTACTTTGGATTGGTTTTGGAAGACAGTTGATCATGCTTTGAGGTTCATGATACTATTGACTTATGCATATGTTATGATGGTTATATGGATTTATTTGTGTGTTCAAATTAATTTAGTTATGAGTATCATTTGGTTATATGATTATGTTTATTGTGTATTTAATTCATGTTTGATCTATGTTGTTTACAATGTAATTATTGTTATTCATTGATGTGGATTATTGTTTGAAGTGTCTTGGTGGGAGGGACAGTGTGGCATTGCTCATTCATGAGTACCCTACTACACTGCAATTTCCTCTCACGATATGTTTGATTGTTTGGTATATATATATATATATGTTGTTTGATAGTTTAACTAATGTAGATTGCAAGTACCAGGCATCAACTCCATTTGAACTATTAGGTATGAGTGTGCCTTAAAACCCAATAAAAATGTTGTTGAAAATGGAGATGACAAAAGCTCCCCTACCCTTGCCATCATCCTCATCGGTTGGTCACCCATCAGTTGTGTTTGTGTTTGAACAAGGTCAGTTGATTCTCATTTTTTCCTTGTTGATATTTGATTTGCTTGATTATTTGATGTTCTTGCATTTATGCATAGAAATTTGAATGTGATAATATTTTAAAAATTCTAGGATTAATGTGTGTATGTTTTATTTTAATCTTGCAACTTCCAGGAGTAAGTCAAATCATAGGGGGCAGGATGTAGTGCCCCTCCGTAATTGGCCCTTTTATGGTGTTTGATAAGTACTATTTTGGATTTTTTGAATTAAATCATTTAATAATGTTGTTTGTTTAGTTGATAAATTAAATAAATTAGTAAATAAACAATGTTGATAAATAGTTTTGAGTTTCTTAGTTAATTAAATTATTAAATTAAATCATTAAGTTATAAAGTGTATTTATAATTAATTATAAAGATAATTATAATTTAATGTTAAGTTTTTAATAATAAATTAAAATGTGAAAAGATATTAAAATGAAATAAAAACATTGAAATAAAACACTTAATTGGATGTGATTTCAAACAAGTTGTTAAAGTAATTTAAAAGATAGAAAAAATGGAGTTTGTGCACATGCATGACTCTGAACTAATTGCTAAATGGAAACCTGTCTTTTTGTGTGGATATTGCTTGATTTTACTTTCAAAAGATAAAATCTTTCCTTGGTGAATAATTATGATCTTTTGGGGGGGTTTATCATTGTGTGCAGGTGAATTCCTAGTCTAAAATTGCAAAACAAAAGAGAATGCAAACAGGGAAAGCACAAACAACACCTCAATGATCAGCCTAGTTAAACTTGAAAAAAACAAAAGATAAGGAGACCATTTTACCTCATCCAATTTGATGAGTTGGTTTTCCCCATTGATCATTTGATTTGTGTGCTCCTTTTGATGAAAAATAGCATGAATCCTAGCTCTAAATGATCGTAACTGAATGGAGAATGCAATGATGCAAGTGGGTATTGCAATGGATGCACAATGTGGATGTAAAAGGTATTTCAACAATGGTGGTTTTGGAAGCTTGAATGCTTGAAGACTTGATTGCTTGATTGTGTGATTGATTTTATGTATAAATTCAAATGAGGGAAAATTCCTCTAATTTTAGGGGAAGTTCCCCTAAACCATGGGGGGTCAGGATGAAGCCACCATGGACAAGATCAAGGGCCAAGGTGAGTTGAGAACTCACAAGCCCTCACATCTTTCCCTGTGTCAGGTGAGGTGTCAAAAAAGGAGATGAGGTGGAGGCACCTTATGGTACCTAGGGATTGGGACAATATGTCTTGATAAAGGAGGTCCTTGCCCACATGTGGGTGATGAGATTTATGAGGAATTAAAAATTCCTCAAATATCCACATGGGGAAGAGGAGAGGAATTAAAAATTCCTTGACAGGTATAGGGGGAATAAATGTGAAATTAAAATTCACATGGGGTAGAGGTTGCCTTCTCCAAAAGGAGAAAGCGATTAATGAAGGTTGACTTGGGGGTATGCCATAAATGGCATAAGGATTAGGTTGACCTAATCAAGTAATTAGAGTTGTGCAAACAAAGGATTAGATGAATTAATGATGAACTAAGGCAAGTGGGGAGTTATTGAGAATGTGACACTAATCCTAATTAGGGGTGTGCACATCTTAATCACATGTTAATTAAATTAACTTGGATTACAAGAGAATTATGGAGGATGGGACAAGGATAGAGAAATAATGAATTTAAATTCATAAAGACAAATGAGTGAATTAAATAAATCAGAATATTTATTTAATTTAGGAGAAAAGGGGGATAAAGGATAAAGTATTTAATTATTTAATTAAATACCTTAGGAACAATAAAAAATTGAGAATATTAATTAAATAATAAATTGTTTAACTAACACAGATGGGGGATGCAGGATAGAGGAATAAAAGGGGATGAATTTGACCATATGGGGGTTGTCAAATTCTGATGTCTACATTTTTCCCTCTTCAAAATATTGTTAAAATAATAGTGTTTCAAAGAAAAATAAAATATAGATGAATTAATAGAAGGACAAACTAGAAAGTGATGCCCCAACGTAGGAAAAATTGTGTAGGCTATCTAATCATATAAAATGAAGGAAGAATGCCCTAGCGTTGCAAGAAAATGGACAGGACAGAGGAATGCAGGAAAATGATAGGGTATTCCCCCTCGAAAGGGAAGATGGGAAAGAAAAAGGGGCCCAAGGAAAATTCTCAATATGGAGAAATAGAGGGTACCATGCAATAGAGTGCAAAAAACCCTAAAGAATGGCTTTTGAATAGAGAAAAATGGACAAATGAGGTGTGAATGGTGGCCTACAGAAGAAAAGGGATGAAGGAATTAAAAAGAGGTTAAATAAAGGGTAAAAAGTACCCAAAATTTAAAATATTAAAGGGTGCAAAAGCTAGAAATTATAAATAGTAAATTTCAAAATTACTATTTACCCTTTGCACACTTGACAGTTGACTCAACAAGAGAGAGAGAAAGAGAGTGATGAGGAGGGATTCATGGATGATGAGCTCATCCATCGAGGAGTTGTGCCAGTACTACCATTAGCGTGCGACACCCTACCAGGTAGGATTCAAAACATAACTTTGTGATTTTGATTTGATTGAAAATTTTATGCATTTTAATTTGGGGGTTTAGGGTAGACTTAGGGCACAAACACATGGCGGTTAAGTGAATTTTCCCATCTATACAATGAGTTCACCTGTCCGTATGGTGATTGGGTAAAAGGGTGAAAGTGCAATGCATAGGGGAGAATGCACCAGGGAGGGGTGATTGCAAAATCGCCTCTCCCCAAAAACAAGTGTTTCTGCTAGATGCAGAGGTGAGGGTGATCGAAATTAGGCGATTGTGAAATCACCCAAGATGGGAAAGGGAAAATGCGATTTTTCCCAATAGGGAGGCGAATTCACTCGTCAAAGGGGAAAAGACACAAGGGTGATTGCAAAATTTCCCTTGAAAGGGAAAAGGCGAATTTTCCATTATGACAAGTGAATTTGCTGATGGGCGAGAAGAGGCGTGAACTCACCGAATAAATAGGTGAATTCAAACATTAATAGTAAGAGGCAGTGAATTCACTGAACAAAAAGGTGAATTTGGGGGCAACTAGAAAAAAAGGGTGAATTTTCTAGAAAAGAGGCAAATTCGAGGGGGCAACAAAAAAAGGGGAAAATTCATTAAAGAAAGAGGAAAATTCGTGGACAGAAAGAAAAGGGGCGAATTCATCCAACACAAGGGAAAATTCATCAGAACTCGGGGCAGGGGAAAAAATGATGGAAAAAATAATATGAATTTTGAAAGACTAACAAAATTTTTTGTGTGGACGCAGAACTTCGAGACATTGAGGACTCAGGAGAGGCATTCAATAGTGCTAGGATGACCATCAGGGCATTGAATTCCCATGACCATACATAACTGGCACATGTGGGGGTTACTACATATGTTGGGGTATCCCAACATTAGAGCACATCGGGAATTTTTGACAACATTGATAGAGAGGTGGAGCTCAAAGACCTCGACATTCCATCTCCTGATAGGGGAGATGATAGTGACACTAGAGGATGTGTGGAGGATATTGTGGCTACCCATCAAAGGGCACTTGGTTAGTTGGACACAGAGCAAGGGGAGGGAGTGAGATAGGAGCTTATGAGTGATCTTTGGATGGGAAAATCTCCCTATCCAAGGAGGGAAAGTTAGACTTGGATGGGTGCTTGGGATTGGAGGTGCCTGCATTGTCATTATACCTCTATGACATGATTAGTGGGATTCTACTGCCAAACAAGAGCAAACAATTTTATAGCCTCAAGATCATTGAGGTTGTCAAGCATATTGTGGAGAGGAGGGAGGGAGAGTTTTCTTGGGGTGCATGCGTGTTGGCGCAGCTGTATCAGGACATGCATGTGGTATGCTATAGGAGAGCCCTCAATATCACACATGTGAATTTTCTCTAGGTATGGGCCTGGGAGAATAATAGCATGGGGAGGCTAGGGATTTTGATATTAAGGACATAGGATGAGACACTAATAATATCATATTTGTATGGTACAGAGTACAACTAGCGATTGCACTACTTGGATGTAAGTGACTTGGAGGGATGGAGAAGGAGGTTGGATGACCTATAGGGGGATCAGATTATATGGAGACCCTATTAGCGGTGATGATTTGTTGGGTGGAGAGGGGATGAGAGGAGGCATAGGGGATACCTCTTCATAGTGTGCTACTTGATCGGGTGAGACCCGCACATCGTTGAGCTCCATAGACTGGACAGGGTGACGAGGTAGTTCGGGGTGCAGGAGGATATCTTGTCAAGGCCTCAAAGATTTCATCAGATTAGTCATGAGCACCTACAGGGTGATCAAATCATGACATACTTTGGGAGGAAGATGTGGGAGGATGTAAAAATGGTACCATATCCAGGGAGAGAAGGGGTGGCAGATGGAGGGATGACAGAGCAATACTCTACATTGTGGAAAGAGCATAGGCTAGGGTGGATGATGATGGTGCACCCAATTATAGGGGCACTAGGGTACAACTCATAGGATGAGAGGAGATTTAGGTGGAGAAGCAACTGATAAAGGAGGGGTGGAGATAGATAGGTTGAGGTGGAGGAGGTGAGAAGAGACCAATGAGCGAGAGGGTAGGGTGAGGCAATGGAGGAGGATGCCCTAGAGGTACATCCACTGGTGATGGTACTATATGTACCTCCACCACTCAAGGATCCAACGATACTACTGACAGTAGCTCTAATGAGACTTAGGATTGCAGAGTAGAGGCTCATGGAGTCAAAGGTAGATCAAGACAAGCTGCAAGTAGAGGCTGACAGACTGTAGGAGGCAGAGAGGCTAGCAAAGAGGGATTATGGGGTCCTCACAGATGAGGTGGTGAGCATAGAGGAGGAGAGGGATACCATGTAGAGGGAGAGGGATGAGGCATGGTAGGAGAGAAATGAGATGAGGAGAGAAAGGGATGAGATGAGCAGGGAGAGGGATGAGCTTCAAGACAAGATAGACTATGTAGAGGTAGCCATGGGGGATGTAGGAGGGTGGATGGAGAGGGCAAAGGAAATAAAGGCCCAAGTGTAGGCCCTATAGGGTTAGAGGGATACAATGGTACATGAGATGTCACAAATGATGGAATAGGTAGACTAGTTGATGATGGCATAGGATGCATGGGATTAGGAGACGAGATACTTGGTCAAACTACGAGATAGGTATAGGGTAGAGCGAGGCATGGAAAGAGCACAGGTAGTGGAGAGGGATGAGTATATTAGAGAGGCCAACTACTACATGGGGGCTTACTTAAAAGAGGTTATAGATCCCACACATTGTGTACCTCCATATTTCTAAGTAGTACCACAGATGCTAGCACCATCACATTCTAGAGGGACACACACACAAGGGTACAATAGTTACCAAGAGACTCCCCCATGTAGAGGACTAGTATTAGACTCCCCTCAGAGATCAGATGGAGCCAACACAGGGTAGAGAGGATAGGAGTGACATGATCCCAATTTTTGATAGGTGTAGGGTATATATATAGGGGATAGGGATAGAGGCCACAGGTTCCAAAATATAGACTAGACATGGATCATTCCATTCATTGATATGGTCTCTATATTTTAGTAGAGCTCTATACCTGTGTTTTATTCGATAGTTGTTGATGGACATATATGTATGCTTTATGATGGACTTTATTATGGACTTTGTTATGGATATGATATTTTGACATTTATATACAATGTGATGGACCTTATCAACATTATGTGTTTATGATGCAATGGATGTTTATTTATGGATGTGTGTATGGACATGATTTATTATGGGATATGCATATGGTTATGATATATATATGCATCTATGATGATTTATGTGATATGCCTATGTGGATGATATGGGTGAAATGCATTATGCCTAATACCTTGTGATTCAAGATGTGATGGATTATATGTCATGGTCATGGTACTAATTCTTCATGATGTAGGTGGCGATGCATGCATGGAGACAGAAAACTGATGCTTGCAATGTATATTCTTAGAAATCCTTGTGATGGATATTTGTGTTATATTATTATGATTGATGTATGTTATGAAAATGCAGTCTCATGGACTAGATAATATATGTATACATATGCACTAATGTTATGGATGAATGAAATGGATGTGGTATAATGAAATGTATGCAATGAGATGGACTAATATGCTTAGAATAATAACTCTACACAACTTAAAATGATAATGCAATGAAATGATAATGGAATGAACCTAACCTAAGATGCTTAGAATAATCAATCAAGATCAATCTAAACAACTTAAAGTAAACATGATAATGATAAATGCAAAATAAGATGAAATAAAATTAAGATGCTTAGAATAACAAATTTATGTCAATCTAAACAACTTAAAATGAACATGATAATGACAAAATGCAACATGAGATGAAATGCAATGAGTAAACTTAAGATGCAAGATGAGATGAAATTGACGTCATTTGGGTTGAAATTGTACTCTTTGCATTTAATATGACATCGATCAATATTAATTGATGATCCACCTATTTCTATGACAACCATGCTTTTCCTTATAGTTATGTATCAATCTCATTTTCTTTGCTCATGCTTCACATCATAGACCAACGATTTGACAACAAAGATGGCCATGGTACTGTCAACATTATAAAATAAAATGTAAGCCTACATGAATGATGGTTGTAATTAAATTCCTTGAAAAAATTAATATCTGAATTAAATTAGCATGGACATGAGCGTAAATAAGGGCTTTCATAGTGATGGAAGGAATTAATATGCCTCCTTTATTTACGTATTATGCTTGCTTTAGCTTATGGTAAGTACTTTCCCTGTAATCACTACCAAAATGAGGGATGATGGGTGTGATATTGTATTGCATATCAAGATGAGGGGTGATAGATGTGATACTACACCTATCAAAACCATATGAATCCTAAGAATAAAAGGATATGGGAGATGAATGTTTGCACAACCGAAATCACTAGTTATACGCTGGAGAAAGATGGGGGGATAAATACAATGCAATGGGATGAGGTATGAAATGCAATCCTAATGTTTTTTTTCCAATTTAGGAGAAATTACTTTTTCTATAGAATGACACAATAAGCTAGGGTATGAGGAGACAAGGTAGATTAGTGTTTATTGCATGAAACAAACACAACAAACAAGAATGCTATCCTAACACCCCAAAGTTGCAATGACTCTGGTTGGGCCAGGCATTGGGATAACCACAAGAACAAAGGATTCCCAACATAACACAAGACCACATGGATCTTTTTGGTATACTACATGGGACAAACAAGAAGACAGAAGCAAAAAAAAGACCAAGATATGCCCCTATATTTACCAGTCAAAGCACACCATGATATAACAGATTGTGGGGACCTTGATGAGGTATAATAGGAAGCTCAAATGATAAAAAATGTCAAAAGAATCAAAATATCACAATAAATCTCAAATTTCCTTTGCCAGAAGATCAAAAGGGTGGATGGGATTGATGTGGTCTGATTTAGGAAGGATACATCCTATTAAGACCAAAGATGGAGGGTAGATCAATTGATCAACATGACTCAGGATATTCAAAACCAATTGAACCTCAAGACACCAATAAATTTTGTTGTCAAGAACCAAATGGATAAGGGAATACTTGATGGCATGACATACAACCAAGACACACCCTAAGAATAGACCTACGGTCTTGAGGGCTCATCGATTGGTGGCCTTGCCTATGTGAAAGAGTAGAGACCTTGTAGTTCGATAAAAGACTGATGACTAACCACAAATAAAGGTGGGAAGAGGACAATGGAGAGATCAATGGATGAAAAAGATTGGATGGAAAAATTCCCAGAGGGTTGATCAAATGATCGACCTTACCTACGTGAAAGTGCAGGGGAAACGTAGTTAAAAAAAAGACAAGGACAAGGTGAGACCTAGTGATGGTCGACACGATGGAGGATTCTAGATGATGATGCGAGACCGATGATGGGACACAATATACAGGTGATGACAAGCTTAGTTTAAGGATAAAAGATCATGATCTTAGATAGCTGGTTTGGATCGTCCAATGCTCAATCACAATATACCAAGCAACGAATGACAATATGTTGATGGTAGGATAGGATCGATTGGATGTAGGACGAGATAAGCAGATATTATGGATTGAAGCAAAAAGTAACTAGGATGCAAGGTAAATAATGATTAGACCCTCTAATAATGGTGCATGTTACCAGATTTTCACCAATCGTACTTATCCAAGGCACCTCAAAGAGTGGTTTTCACCATAGGACAAATTCTTTCTCTTTACTATTTTTGGATTTTTGACTTTTTCATGATTTTTTACTTTTTTGGAATTTTTTAGGAAAGGATAACCCAGTTGACTCAAGCATAAAACATTTTCAGGTGCATGATGTTGATAGGCTCTTCTAGGGGCTCTCCTTTAGGTGTAGAAAGCCTATATGAACCAAAGCCATATTTAGCTATGACAACAAAGGGACCTAGCCAATTTTCCTCAAACTTTCCCTTTTTGTTGCAATTTTGCTGAGTACGTTGATTCTCCTTGAGGACTAGATCACCAACATTGAACTGCCGAGGATAAACCTTATTATTGTAGCTCCTCCTAAGATGATGTTGATATGCTTGTAGATGATTGTATGCTTTGATCTGATTTTCATCTAGGAGTTCCAACAAACTGAGTCATGCAACCCGAGCATCATCATCACTTATGAGGTTCTTTAGAGATATTCTAAGTGATCAGATCTCAACTTCGATTGGGAAGATGGTATCAACACTGTAAATGAGAGAGTATGGAGTGGCTCTAGTGGGAGTGTGATAGGCCCAAAGGGTGGGATGGAGATGGAGATTCCACAGTATTATTAACCACCTTTTTAAGGATCTTGATCAAGGTTTTGTTGGTAGATTTTGCTTGACCATTACCTTGTGGGTAATAGGGGGTGGACCAATGATGTTGGATGTGATAGGTTTCACAAAGGTTCTACATAAACTATTTTTAAAATGTTTTCCATTATCAGTGATGATGGTGGATGGGATTCCATACCTATAGAGGATATGGGAAAGGATGAACTTGGAGATCTGAATACCCATGATTTGAGAGAGTGGAATTGCTTCCACCCACTTGGTGAAGTATTCAGTGGTGGTGATAATGAAAGTATGGCCATCAGAAGATGGGGGGTATATATTTCCAATCAAGTCAAAGCCCCACTAAGAAAAGGGCCATGGGACTATGATTGGTTGCAAATCTTTGGCATGAGTATGTATCATATCCACACATTGTTGATAGGGGGGCATTTCTTCATGAACTCGCAAGAGTCATTCTCCATGGTAAGCCAATAGTAACCCACTCTGAGAATATTTTTGGCTAAGGCCATACCATTAGAATGGGCCCCACAGAAACCACTATGTACTTCCTCTAACACAGTGTGAGCCTTTGATTCTTTCAAACACCTAAAGAGAGTTCCATCATAACCATGACAATAAAGAACATCTCCTATGATGGTATAGCGAGAGGTACATTGGATGAAGGACTTGCATTGGTTTCATGCAAGATCGGATGGGAGGATACTATCATAGAGATAGGTGTAAATTTAATGGTACCAAGGGTACTCAGGACCTACGATATCACACACAATCTCACTCTCAGGGATTTTGTATGCTAGGATTAGAAGTTGTTCAACAAGGAACTCATATTCCATTCAATCCTTAGGAATATCAATGAGGGAACTAATTGTAGCCATCACATCTGCTGCCTTATTCTAAACTCTAGGGATTTGTTCAAACTAGATGAAGGTGAAATACCTTTCAAAATAATCTACAATGCATTTTTAGGGAAACAATTTGTCATCCTTCATCTAAAAATCATCATTGAATTTCTTGATAATCAGTTGGGAATCACTGAAGAATCGTAGATGGGTGATGTTCCAGTGAATGATGATCCTAAGGCCAGTGATAAGAGCTTCATACTCTACTATATTATTAGTGCATGGGAATGCTAATCTGAATGACTTTGGTATGTAGTCACCTTGAGGAGTGATGAATGAGACACCTACTCCAGCTTCATTATGTGTATAAGACCCATCAAAATAAAGCATTCATGTATTTTCTTTTGTTAACATGAGTACTTCTTCATCCAAAAATTCAACTACCAAAGGAGAAGTGTCAACCAAAGGGGCATCGACCAACTGATCTTCTATGACTTGTCCCTTGATCACCTTATGGTCCACATAATCTATGTCAAATTCACTCAGTAACATGACCCACTTGGCCATGCAGGTAGTCAAAGAAGTTTTGGACAAAAATTATTTAAGTGGATCAAATTTTGATATCAGTTTGACATGATGAATAATCATGTAATGACAGTTTCTGCAAACTGAAGACAACTTCCAGAGAATCCTTTCCCATTGGAGAATAGTTGAGTTCATATCCCATGAATGTTCGACTAATGTAATAAATTTCACGCTATTTAGAAGACTCATCATGTTGAGCTAATAGTGCCCCCAATGCAACTGATGTAGCCGCGATGTACAACAAGAGTGGCTTACCTGGAATAGGAGGCATCAATATGGGTGGATGAGCCAAGTATTTTTTAATTTTTTCAAATCCTTGCTGACATTTGGGACCCCACTTGAAGTTAGTGTCTTTATGTAGCTGATGTGTAAATGATTGACACTTGTCAGCTAATTGAGCTATGAACAATCTAATGGATTGTAACTTTCCTTGGAGGCTTCTTCATTGCTTTAGATTATGTGGTAGGGGCATTTACATTATAGCTTTAACCTCTATTGGATCTACCTCTATACCCCTCCTCGAGATGTGACTTTGGATACACATTTCTTTGGATTCAAAGACAACTTATAATGCTCTAGATGCTCAAATATTTTCTTCAGGATCTTAAGATTCTCTTCTCTTGTTCTAGACTTCCCCAATAATTCATCAACATAATCTTCCATTATGATATGAATGAGGTCATGGAAGATAACAGTCATGGCACGTTGATAAATTTTCCCCATTTTTTAGTCCAAAGGGCATGAAATTGTAGTAGAAGGTGCCCCAAGGGGTGGTGAAGGTAGTTTTATGTTGATCCTCTGATGTAATTTTGATCTTATTATAGCCAAAGAAACTGTCCATCAGGGATAACATCTCATGCATTGTCGTAAGATCCACTAGCATGTCAATGTTTGGTAGAGGGAAATCATCTTTAGGACAAGCTTTATTAAGGTCTCAAAAATCTATGCAGATTCTAATACTCCTATTTGGTTTGGAAACAAGTACTATGTTGGATATCCAGTCAGAATAGTCAATAGGCCTTAGGAACTTGACCTCCAACAGTTTCTCCAACTCTTTCTTGACAAGCAAACCTACATGTGGATGCATCTTTCTTAGCTTCTGTTTGATAGGTTTTACATTTGGATGAACATCCAAATGGTGTACCACTAAGGTGGGATCTAGACCTAGCATTTATGAGTAAGTCCTTGCAAAATTGATGATTCCTTCTTGTAACAAGTTGACAATGGTAGAATGATCTTCCTCTAATAATGACTTGGCTACATATGTAATCTTAGGATATTATTTTGTTCCTAAGTTGACTTTTTGAGTTTCTTCAATCAAGATAGAGGACTATTCAGACAATTGAGTTCCAACAAGGGGAAGAAGAACATCCCCATCCTCCAGCACCTCATCGAGGTTTTCACTATCGGATACACCCTTTATTTTGAACTTTTAATGAGTCAAGAAGTGCCTCAAAGAGGTTTTCACTAGATGGCCCTTTTATATTTTGTTTCTTCTTACTTTTTTGGTTAGGGTATTCATCTTCCCCCAATCCCATGATATTTACATAGGTATCCACTAAAGGAAAGGTATCAATAGGTGCACTACCAGGTCCTATTCAATAGGCTCGAGATGGTGAAGGGAAAGGATAATGGAAAAGATCGATAGGTAATCAAACATGGATTTGAGATCTATGTCATCATATGCGAGGATGATGGACTCTTCTTCAAGTATGTCCTCAAACAGACCATTATCTATACTAACATTATTATAGGCACTAGTTGATGGTGCATGACCCTTTTTTTTTGTGTCATAGCCTAAGCCAAAATTTCTTGGTTGCATAGGAGTATCAATAGGTTGTCGTCTTCCCTATTCTTCTATTTCAAGGCCTCCCCCTTGATAATTATACTTCTCAACTAACTTAGCGGAACAAGGATAAGTCTCCTGAAAATATTCCTTAAGAGGGGGAGTAGGTTTAGGATTTTCTTAGTATATCCACTAACTGATGTCATCTTCTGGTTGATCTTATCATGTCCCAGGAGATTGGAAAGTGCTAGACCCCACATTCTTAGAGTTGAGTGTGATTGTCTTCTCTTCTTCTTTTGGTATGGATTGAGAAGGTTAACCATACGTATGAGGAGATGGTGGAATGGTTGCCACATTTAAATTTGTGCACATCTCGTACTCACCACAGACTTTGTCTATGATCTGGACCTTGACGATTGTGGATTTAGAAGTGGAAGATGGAATGGATGATGTAGTGGATGGTCGATTGGAAGATGGATTGGAGGATGAGGCCTGATGTTCCCTCACTTCAACTCCTGGATAGTAATGAGAGTGGGGGGAGGAAGCTTCCAAAGCACAACAATATTCAAATGGTTGCAGATTAGCATGTATAGTTATGTCCATCCCATTGAATGGAAACTTCAGGCATTGATGGTAGGTGGACAGGACAACTTGCATGGAATGGACCCATGGGCGACTAAGAAGGAAGTTGTATGGAAGATTCGGATCAAGGACATGGCATATGGTATATTGAACTATAGGTCCAACCTAAATGGGAAGGAATATAATTCCTTCAGATTCCCTCTTTGCATTTTTGTATTCTTTATGGTGATAACCTGGTTGTTTAAGTCAGCATGGGTGTACTCTACATGTTTTATAAACTTTAGTGTACAAAGGTTGAGGGAACAACCATTATCTACCCGAACCCTTTTTACTTTATGACGGGCTACAAGGACCTCAATGTGAAGGGGACAGTTATGATTTGAGTCAATGGAAGGTATATAATTTTGACTAAAGCCCAACTGATAGGTTGATGATAGGTGTCCTACTAAGGCTTAGAACTGAGTAGGATCTATGTCATTAGGCACATGAGTATCTTGTAAAGCTTTGGTTAAGATTTCTTGATGGACAGGAGAAGACTTGAGAAAATCCAAGATGAATATTTGAGCGGGAGTCTTTCTTAGGTGATCAAGAATATTATATTGAGAAATTATAGGAGCTATCTAGGTTGATGTGGAAGGACTGGAGAGATATGGGCGTGACGAGTTGTAACAACACATTGTGGATCTTTTCCTTTAACACAAATCATGGATACATAAGGCTCTACTTGGCTAATGCACATAACTATACCATCATAGTTATAAGGCACATTTTTATAGTTGATGTTATTAGTGTTGTTGTTTTGATTATTATTATTACTTGACTCAAGATTAGCATTGGATGTACTAGCACCCTGATTGTGTTTTGGGAAGGAATTTTGATATATTTTCAGCAGAGCATTGGATGATGTTATTTGATTAGCATCCACTACTATATCTCTGCAATCTATGAGATCTTGGACATATGTTTTAAGTCCCTAATACTTATTAATGGAACGACCTTTAATCTTGTGGAAGTCACAATACTCATTCTCCTTATACCAGGTTGGCTTTGATTTAGACTCATCAAAAGGCTTAGTCATAGGATACATGATTGGAAAACTCTCTTGAAGAATCCTATTGAAAATGACACTTAAGGGCTCTCCCAAAGCAATAAAAGAGAATTTATTGTTGACTTTATTATTTTGATTAGACTGATGAGAAGGAAGAGGTGCACCTTGTGGCATAGATATAGCATTGGGGGTTGATTGTTGTGGAGGGTTATATTCCAACCTTTGTGAGGTATTGACTACTTGAACATGTTTGGTATCAATGACACCATCATTGAATATGTTCTTGTTCTTGTTCCAGTAGAGGGACTTATCTCCAAATGACTTATCCTTATCTAGATTATAAATTTGGATTTTCCCCTTATCAATGAGTATGCTATCAATGCTAAGACCTTTTCTATGACTTCTGAAAATGTTTTGACACAATGAAGATTGAGATTGCGTGTCATTTCTGCATGAGCGTTCACCACAAAAAGAGTCACTAGGTCTTTCTCACTGAGTTGAGATTTCATCTAACTAGCCAAAGCATGCCACCTTTCTAGGCAGCTTGCAAAGGTTTCTCCCTCATGTTTTTTTCATTTCAGAAGATCTAGGGTATCAATATCCTTCTCTAGATTGAAGAAGTGAGTGAAAAATTTCTCTGAAAGATCCACAAAAGAAGAGATTGATCCCTTTGGAAGACCCATAAACCAATCTAGAGCCACCCTCGTTAGACTCCTAGGGAATAATCACAAGAGATAATTGTCATTGTGTAGGACTTCATGACAATGTGAATAAAATTCTTGAAGGTGATTCTTTGGGTATTTAGTTCCTTTATACTTGTCAAACTTTGGAATTTCAAAATGTTTGGCAAAAGGAATGAGTCAGATCAATGGATCAAATGGATAGAGACAAATCTCTTCAAACTTGAAATACTTTTTAGAGGTCCCTGCTTGTAAGTCTTTCAACATGGATTTTATCTCTTCCCACTCCTTATTAGGAGGTGTTGATGGAGGTGGATTTGATGGATTGGATTGATTATAGGGAGCATATTGTTGATAGGATGAAGATGGGGAAAAAATGATTTGATCGTATGATGGTGGAGGCATATACGAAGGTGTCGATTGATACTGATTGGTATAGGTGGATTTTAGTGGCGGATTGGTGTAGGATTGATGATAGGATGATGGATTTTGGTAATAAGAAGAGGAGGCCCCTTGTTGATATGGTGGAGGTGCTTGATAATATGAGGTGGAGGCACCCTACTGATATGATTGTTGTTGATAGGATGGGTGTTGCTGCAAGGCATAGTATGGATTGGAATGATAGTTGTAGGCAGTGTATTTTTTTGATGCATATAGAGGCTATTGTGGATTAGGTTGTTGATAGGAAGTGTTTTTTTGTGGTTGTGAAGGAGTAGCATAAGATGACTATTGTTCAGATTGTTGTGGATTGTTGTAGGCATAATCAGGGTTCAAATTGGATGTAGCAAGTTGTACATAGAAAGTGCTTTCCAAGTGGTATAAGTACTGAGCCATGTGGTTGGGAATTGATTGGTGGTATTGTTGAGGTTGTGTTGGGATTTTTGATTACTAAAGGGGTTGTTAGTGAGGAAGGGGTTATTGGTAAAGAGGTTGAGTTGGGATTTTGAGCTGTTGGGTGACCTATAGTTGTTGGAAGGGTGAATTTTACTATGATATTTATTGATGTGGAAGACCTTGTGGCTGATGAGGGGGTTGCAATGGATTATCATATAGCTCATGTGGGGGTGGTTGTTGTTGTTGTGAATGAATCAAGATATTCTATTGTAGAGGTTGTTGCTGAAGCGGTTGCGATGGAATTGGAGTGTGTTGAGGGGTTTCTTGTGGTGTTTGTTGCGGGTTGCCTTGTGGTGGCTACAAAGATGGAATGTTTCTTTGAGGTGATTGTTGAGAGGTAAATGGAGTAGGTGGTAAATTGGAAGTGGAGGCTAATCCTAGAGGTGGTGGTAATGTAGCAAAAGGATTGCCCCTAGTATTCACTAGTGGTTGACCTAGTTCATTAGGTGGGAGAGGTGGTGCAGACGGTAGGGGAGTCAGACCTTGCAGAAAGTTTAAAGGTGGAAGAGGGGGTAGATTCTATGGCATACCATAAGTAAGGGTATCATTTGGATTAGGTGATGCTCCCATGACTAAAATCACAACCTGAGGGGGTGTGTGACCTGATAGAGCATGACATTACCAAACGCAGGCTGATACCAATTATCCATGGGTGGACCCTTGGGGATGTAATAATTTCTTGGAGTGTTTTGTGAATTCTAGGGATCTTGAGACATGAGAGGCACATGAGGTGTGATATTGACATACTTGGATAACTAAAATCCTGACAGTAGTTTGAAGCCCTTCATGATCAGTGTGGACAGGATTTTATCCCCACGCTCATTAAGGTGGTGATCTGTCATTTGGAGATTGGTTGGATTACTGAGGTATTCATCAAATTTGACCTCAGGTTGGGTGACCATGCTCTCATCAACAAGAGGTGATGTGGTGTGAATCTCAGTATTGGGTTGGGATGAGCCAATGTTATTGGGATCCTGAGGGATGTTAGGCTAGGTACCTTGAGCCTATTGTTCTTCCATGTTTTTCCTTACTTGTGATCAGGTAAGAGGCATGAAAATCAAAAACTACCAGATGACTAGGATGACACTACACTCTAAGATGTAGTGAAAGAATGACCTAAGTGCTTAGATTAAAGGATTGACTAGATATGATGATGAATTGATTGACTGACTGATTAATTATAGAGATGATATGATTGGAATCGATTAGATTGGCTAATGAGATGAGATGATTAATATTATTGGATTGGGTTGATGAAACCGATTCTAAACTAGGTTTAGAGGTTTAACTAGATGATGTAAGGTGTTGATTGATTGGATTGAACTATGAAAGGGATGATTAAGACACTGAATCTACCTCAATATGGAAGTAGATTGATTGGGCTGAAGATGATTTACTAACTCAAGATGGATGATAATCCTAAGCAGATGTGGATGATGACAATCAAAGTCAGAAACCTAAGCCAACTTGGATAAAAATCTCTAAAATGAAGTCTATGGGATTGGGATTGATGAACCGATGATGAAAATGCAACCTAGGAATGTTCTAAGATGCAACTATACAATTTGATTAGTGAACCAATGCCTTTTGGAAAATACAAATGGACTAAAATGACAATTATAGGAACATAGATAATGATAAAAAAAAATTGATCACAGCAAAGGACTTTGAAAATGACAGGTTTTCAGTGTCTAGAATGATTCACTCTCTGGAATTTGTATGGGTAGTGCATACACCTCTGTGTAGTGAAAATTCACCTCCTTAGCTCATGACTTCGCCTATTTAGGGAAAAAAAATTCACCTCTATGTTGAGAAAACTCACCTATTTGGGAGACTCAAATTCGCCTATGTCTGAATGACCCACAAGAAATGGGTGAACCCGATTTGAAAATTTTCCTATATCTGGGGGACACACAAGAAATGGGCGAACCTGGAATGCAAATTTTCCTATCTCAATGAAAGTTCACCTAAACTCTGACAAAATTTCCTCCAAGTAAAGTAGGATTACCTAGAACCCCAGAAGACCACAAGAGAATAGGCGGACTCAATTTGCAAATTCACCTAATGGGGATGACAAATTTTCCTATTTCTTGAACTATACGAATAGGGAACAAACTCGCCTAAAATGGGATCACCTATTGGACAAATGGATTCTCCTAAATATTGACTTGTACGGATGGAGGGGACACTGGCGGGAATGAATTCACCCCTATGGGAAACAGGTTTGACTATATAAAGGGATGTACAGACGGAAGGGTTTGGAGCAAAAATAGGATCGCCCCTATGGACAACAAGTTCACCCCAAAAGAGGAAAAATCACCTATGCTATGGAAACAGGTGGATTCAATGGATGAAGACTGACACAAACTCACCTAAAGGATGGTGAGACTCACTTATTCCAAGGAATGGGCAGAAATGAGGTACCCTAAGAAGGGACCCACAAGTAAATTCGCCTCTGACAAAGATGAGCTAGACTTGACTCAAAAATGAAATCACCCTTTTAGAGTGCAAAATCGCCTGTCCACAGTGAAAATTTTCCTTTGGATGAAGCAAATTCACCTATGAGGGTAGAGGTTGACTGTAGCAAAGGATAACAAACATGACCAACAATAGGAAGAAAGGCTAGATTGACTCAATTGAAA
Source organism: Sequoiadendron giganteum (assembly GCA_007115665.2). Lineage (NCBI taxonomy): Eukaryota > Viridiplantae > Streptophyta > Pinopsida > Cupressales > Cupressaceae > Sequoiadendron > Sequoiadendron giganteum. Next base: position 452,378,140 of record CM021109.1, on the reverse strand, counting down.
ATAAAAATATGGGCATCGCATAATGAAGACATGCCAGGCAACACAATCCTAAAAATTAGTGAGAATGGTTAACAAAATTGATGTAGGCCCACCACCTTGAGTGGACAACCCAAGGTTAATACTCTGTGATATTAGGGTGGTTTTCTAGATCACTCTTTCTTGCGAAGGTGGATAGCTAGCATTCTAGTGGCATAGGGTCATCAACAGAAGCCACTTGCTCACCTTCACACTCTCACTTGAGGACTATTGTAGTTCACCATAAGGATTTCCATCTCAACCCAAGGGAGTAAGTGATGAGTAACTTTGGGGTATAGTGTGCATCCCCTACACTACACCAGGTCATAGCTAAAACATGGGTCTCTATCTAGTGTATACAAGGTAATCTCGTGCGTACTCAATATACGCTAGGTATGTGAGCCACAACTATGAAAAACATTCCATCAAAAGCATGAGTCAGGAGCCCCAACGAGGTACTAGAAACTTGGACCAAATCTACATATCTTATCTAGGTATCACCCTAGCTTTGACACTTTGTTAAAAATGACGTTACTGGATTGGGGTACATATTTCATTCTCCCCTCTTTATATACCCTGTCGATAACACGTGGTTGGAATTGTCCCCCAGGTGATGAAGTCCCAGGAAGGTCCTGCTAAAGGAAGAAGATACTAGATGCTTTGGTTGGTCCCTAGGATTGCACGTAGTGCAAGGGGAGAGCTTATATGGACTAGCACCTCTTGGGTAGACTGCACTAGACTAGAGAAAACTGTGATTTCTCGTCACCCAGGATCACCAAAAGGTGCAAGGGGAGTGGATATGTCAATAGCTTACTCGCAAGCATAAAAAAAAAAAATATTGAACCTTTAATTAACCTATGTGTGCCTAGATTAGTGCAAAAAATAGACAACGAATAGACCTAATCTAGGGGTCTTCGACCTATCATCTTGTAGGAAATATGTCAATAGTTTTCACCGCTGATCTTGGATGAACGACGGACAATTGCTACACAAATTGTTAGTGAAAAAGTACACACAAACATATAGGTTAGCAGATCAGTTCTTGAAAATGAAATCAAATTGAAACTAGAAATTGAAAAGTTAAGTTTCGGGAATACCATAAATTCACCTCTATGTGAGGAAAATTTGCATGTTTTTGCTACTCAAAATTGCCTATCTTTGAAGATGGGCGAATTTGCAAGCGTTTGTCAAGAGGGAGGGGAAAATTTGCTGTTGCCTTTGCAACTTGATCACTTTCACCCATTTCTTGGAGACCACTACAAGTTTTCCTTTGCTTCGAGCAACTTTGCCTTTAGTTTCAGATTTTCCCTTTTTCACAAAAGGGTGAATTTGAGTTCACCTTTGTTGACTATAGATTTGCCTCTGTAACTAGCAAGTTCGCCTGTCAGGGTGCATTTTTCTCTGCATGTAGAATCCGAACTTGCAAAACTCAAACAACAACAAACATAAAAGTGTAGACCCATGATGTGGGTCCCACCAAGCATGCCAGAAATGTGTGCAGGTAAATTTCTAGTCTAAAATTCTGAAACAAAAGAAAATGAAAATAGGGAAAACATAAACAACACGTCAATGATTAGCTTAGTTGATAAGGAGAGAATTTTATCTCATCCAAGTTGATGAGTTGGTTGGCTCTATTGATTGTTTGATTTATGTGCTCCTTTTGATGGAGAATAACATGAAACCTAGCTCTAAATGATCGTAAGTGGATGGATAATGTAATGATGCAAGTGGGTATTGCAATGGATGCACAATGTGGATGCAAAAGGTACTATAGCAATGGTGGTTCTGGGTGCTTGATTGTGTGATTGATTGTATGTATGAAGTCAAATGAGGGAAAATTCCTTTAATTTTAGGGGAAGTTCCCCTAAACCATGGACAAGATCAAAGGCCAAGGTGAGTTGAAAACTCACAATCCCTCACATCTTGCCATGTGTCAAGTGAGATGTCAAAGAGGGAGATGAGGTGGAGGTACCTCACGGTACCTAGGGATTGGGACAAGATCTCCTCATAAAGGAGGTCCTTTGTCCACATGTGGGTGATGAGAATTATGAGGAATTAAAAATTCCTCAAATATCCACATGGGGAAGAGGAGAGGAATTAAAAATTCTTTAAAAGGTCTAGGGGGAATAAATGTGAATTTAAAATTCACATGTGGAAGAGGTTGCCTTCTCTAAAAGGAAAAAACAATTAATGAAGGTTGACTTGGGGGTATGTCATAAATGGCATAAGGATTGGCTTGACCTAATCAAGTAATTAGAGTTGTGCAAATAAAGGATTAGATGAATTAATGATGAATTAAGGCAAGTGGGGAGTTATTGAGGATGTGATACTAATCTTGATTAGGGGTGTGCACATCTTAATCACAGGTTAATTAAATTAACCTAGATTAGAGGAGAATTATGGAGGATGGGACAAGAAGAGAGAAATAATGAATTTAAAAATTAATTTAAATTCATAAAGACAAATGACTAAATTAAATAAATTAGAATAGTTATTTAATTTAGGAGGAAAGGGGGATAACGGATAAAGTATTTAATTATTTAATTAAATACCTTAGGAACATTAGAAAAATGGGAATAAGAATTAAATAATAAATTATTTAATTAATGCAGATGAGGGATGCGGGATAGAGGAATAAAAGGGGATGAATTTTACCATATGGGGGTGGTTAAATTTCGATGTCTACAATTATCTCTGATTTTTGTTTGGGGGAATGGGGAAAACTCATTTTGAAAATAATTGGATATATAGAATTGTTGCATGTTGTTAATTTTTTCATAAAAGAAGTTGTTTGGACTTGGAAAAGTTGTTGCTATTGTAGGAGCTTTGTCTCAACACTGGGATTCTCACCCTAGCCAACATCGTTTCCAGGTTGGCTTCATTCTTGGCTTTTTTCTCTGTTTAAGGCAATTGAATTCTCTCACTCCTATACATTGAAAATGAGGACTTGTTTGTTGATGCTTGTTTTTCTCTCCTCCTTTGGGGCTTTTATTTGTTACCATCTAATGCTTGATTTCCAAAGCTTTTCATTGTGATTGTATTCATTGTTTATTCTTTTTGCTTGGTTTACGATTTTGTATATATTGTGATTGTGCCATACATTTAGTACCTTTGTTTGTTTGAGTTTTAAATTAGTACTGAAAATTGTAAATTGAATCATGAGAATTACATTCGATTCACTTAGTGTATGGTAATTGATGGATCTACTTTATGTTTCATTTTTATCAAATGTGCTTTATGCTTGGAAATTCGACTCATTGTGTTGGGTATTTTGATTTATTCTATATTTTTTCTTCATGCGACTCTTGTAATAATATTGCAAAGTGATAAGGGCTTCTACCTTATGTTGTCACAGTAAGAACTTATCCATGTCAGTTTAATTGTTGGTATCCATTAGATAGTTGTAGGAACTGTTCTGATTACTTAGTGAAACGTTCTATCTCAAATAGTTCCCTAATTGTTATATTTAGATTACATTCTTTAATCAAATATATATGTGTTCACTAAATTGTAACATGCAAAGCAATTTTTAGTCATTCTTTTAGGAAGGGATACTGCGCTGACTTGTACTCCGAACAAATAATGTTACTGCCTCTATAATTAGCACCTATCATTTATAAACCTTTCTTTTTAGACTTGTTGAATGCTTTTCCATGGTATTTTGCTTTTGGCATCCCTAAATTCTGCGTATTTATTAGGGGTCTTAGGTTTGACCTTTGATGGTTGTGCCTATGTTGCACCCATTCCATGTATTTTGCATTCAAATTCTATTCAATATTAATTTTGATAAATCTGTTGTGGATTAGAAGCCAGTTATATATATATATATATATATGTATATATGTAATTTGTCGATATTGTAAGCATTTGGCATTTGATATTTATGTTACTTCTATTTTATTTCGAAGATTTGATATTTACATGGCGAGTTTATTTTAAGTTTGTGTTTTTGTTTCAATGTATACATTATAGGGTAAGGCTGCAATTTGTTTGTTTCTATTTCATTTGATTTCACCTCACACCATACTCATGCCAAAATGTTTATTAGTTGTTTGGTGAGTGTGCACCCTTTGATCTTCCAATGCATAGGCAACCCTCGATGCCTCCTTCATTTTTGATTTTACTCTCCTTCTTGCCATGACCAATCCTTTCCTCTCTCGGTCTTCATGATATTAATTATAATTTTTGAATTGACTTGATAACTGTGTGTCATATTTGGTGATTCGATGCTTTACATTTAACATTAATTGGATATTCATTATTGTAAGATGGGGAAAAGCAAATAGTATTAGATAAAGTGACAACCAGCACTTGTAAACTATTATCCCAATCTAAACAAGAGAATACAAACAAAGAGAGCAATCAAAATGAAAACAAATGAAATAAAACACTCCCCTTTGAAGTTGATTCTTTCTCTTGTCTCTCCTATTTCTTCTTATGCCAATATTGCCCTCAGATTTGTTGATGAAGTTGTGCAAATACCTGTAAATAGTAAGCAAGAAAGCTGGAGATAATGACTGTTAAATTGAAAATGGAGGGGAAGGGGTGCTTTTATAGACAACCATTCAAATGGACGGACGAGATTGATCTTCTAGAAAGATTCTAAGATCAACGAATGAGGATTCATGAGAGGGAAGTTACGAAATGGATGGCCAAGATCGAGTTTCTAGAAAGATGCCAAGATCTACAGTTGAGAATTGATGCAACCAGAATATGCCATGCATGGAAAGAATATGACGCTGATGGCTATGATGCCTGACAGCTATGACAGACATGCAGGACATGCAGACTATGACATGAAATAATGACAAGGGATCTTTGACCAAAATAGAGGGATAAATAATTTATTTTAAATTATTTATTCGAAAATGGAAGGGGATGACAAGTGGAAAATAAATAATTTATTTTAAATTATTTATTCAAAAATGGAGGAGAAGGACACATGGCAAATAAATAATTTATTTTAAATTATTTATTTGGAGGAAATGAAAAAGGAGATATAATTAAATTCATAAATTTAATTAAAGGAGGAGATATAAATTAAATATGGATAATTGATTAGGATCAATTATTTAAAGGAGAAGAATGACACATAATTAAATAATTAATGAAATTATTTAATTATAGAAAAATTAAAGGTCAAATAATTATTATTATCTGACTATAGACATGTGATAGAAGATAAATAATTAAATAAATAATGATTGATTTAATTATTGAAGAAAGGGGTATTAGTGACGCAATTAAATAATTTTAATTGATCAAGATAGAAATGAGAAGGTGAATCAATTAAATAATTTAAAAACTATTTAATTAATAAAGGAATATGATCGAACATAATAGAAAAATTAAAATTATTCAATTATTGAAAGATGATGACTAGGAAAAATGATGCTCATAGACTTAGGATATTTTTCAGTGTCTACATTTTGCCCCTCTTTGACATAATGTAGTTCATCGCATTGTGTCAAAGAAATTTAATTCTGAAATATGCCCCAATGTAAAGAGAAAAGGGAAGGATGACCAAGAGGGTCGCGATATGCCCCCTCGAGAGGACATGCGGGTTCAAAGAATATGAATGTGCTCTTGAAATGGAAGAGAAGACTAGAGGATGAAAGATGGAAGAAATGTTAGCATGGAAAAAAAAAAGGGAGATGAGATGTTAGTGTGAAAAGGGGAAAGAAGATAGACATGAAATGATAAGGGAACCAACTTTCACGCTTACATTGCTATATTTATCATCATTGGGCATCAAAAATGTCTCAAATGGACCACAAACACCATGGTATGACATAACCCAAGGTGTGCAAGGTGACCATTTGGAAGAGACAAACAATCAAAAAAGACAAGGAATGCCCTAGCTCATACTAGGGACCCAATTGTCCTAGTCTTTTTGCGAAGACAAACCACAGGCAACAAACAAAGAAAAGAGGCCATGATCCATCATCGTCCCTCTAAATCCATTAATAGGAAATCCTCAAGGAGACTAGTAACATGACCCAAAACCAATCAAAAAGATAAGAAAATCCAAACCAACAAAGTGTTTGCCAAGAGAGTGTTTTCCAGTGATAATGATGATTGTTTGGTTGGTTGATTAGGTTGACCAAGATGATCGAGTTGATTGATAGGTTAATAAGGATCGATAAAATGATTTAATTGACCATGCCTAGCCTCGGGAAGGACACATCTTGATGATGGAAAGATTGATTGACCAAGCTGATAAGATTGAGTGGTGTGACAAAGTTGATTGATAATGATAATGCTCGGTTTCAGGAAGGACACATCCTGATTAAGGAAAGATTGATTGACAAAGTTGACAAGATTGTTTGATTGTTTGACAAAGATTTGATGAATATGACCAAGCGATGTGACAATACCCAACCACAAGAAGGACACATCCTATTTAGGTAGAGGACACATTTGATAAAGTTGACCAAGTGACAAGTGTTGACAAGACACCTAACTGCAAGGACACGTCCTGCTTAAGGTAAATGACAAGGTTGACAAACTCTAATACTAGGAATGACGTATCCTGATAAAAGACAAGAGATGAGACCAAATGAGACAAACAACATAATGCCCCATTCTGATATAAGACTAGTGACCTAATTGAGTTGATGATAAGATAATTGATTGATGAAAGATTTAATTTGTTTGTTGTTTCTTGAAGTAGTTTGAATGATGATTTCTTTTAGACCAAGGAAACGACCCAACTCAATGAACCCTAAAGGAATTGACCTAGGGGGCCTTGGGGGGCTCATCGATAGATGGCCCTACCTATGTAGCAATGCATAGAGACCTTGTAGTTCGACACGACTTAACTTTGTCTTATTCGACAAAATATTGGGTCATGATTCTATTTGGACAACCTAATGCCTCAGGGGCTCATTTAAGATGAGCCCTGCCTACATAGAAAATGCATAGAGGCAACATAGTTCGACCACTCTAACCAAACTAATTCAGACTCAAACCTAGAGCCAGAATCTATTTTTCAGGAGTTTTGAATTTTTCTGATGTTTTTGGATTTTGAGGATTGTATGACTTTTTGGATTTTGAAATGTTTTGATTTTTTTTATTTTATTTTTGGATTTTGAAATGTTTTGTTTTTTATTTGGTTTTTCAGGACATTTTATGGTTTTTTGGATTTTTTAGGACAATCAACCAGGAAGGCATGCACACGAATCTAAGGACAAACATGATCTTGCCCTTAGTCAAGCTGAAAACCAATTGATAGGTGATGATGATGATGATGATGACAATGTTGTTTGATAGGGGAAGGACACATCCCGAAACAACATGAGGATGATGATTATGTGACTAAAGGATCAAAGTTTGCAGAAAGGCTAGGAACAAATCCGAGGAATGTTTTGGATGATGTGCTAGGTTGCATAGCAAGATTGTATGGATTAGACTCATTGCATTTGGAATGACTAACCCTAGGACCAGATGGGATTATGGAGGGCACTTGGATAAGTGAGTTATAATCCTTAAACCAATAACAAGGGAAACGAAGTCCAACAATAGGTATGAAAAGATAATGGATTGCTTTTGGCAAAGCATAAGAGACATGAGGATTATTAGATGGAAGAATTAGGATATGATCTCCAAGGAATATTTCACATAGGAACAATTTGTTTTCTCCAAGATATGGGTTTGGATAAATTCTATGAAGGAAATGACATGATATTTCATGGGTAGTGTATGACCAAAGGACAGACACGTCCAAAAAATTTCCAAAGCATGATTTATGTTTGTGCCCCATTTCTTATCAAGATCAAGGTAGGTGGGAGAAGGGATGGAAATGATATGGACTAGATGGAAATGTTATGAGAAAGGCATGGGAGATGAGACAACTTGCCCCCAAGTGTAATAATCCACATAGATAATTTCTCTTACACATGACATCTGTTTGCCAGGTTTATATCATGGTACTTATCCAAAGCGCCATAAAAATGGTTTTCACTATTGGACGAAAATTTTCTCTTTACTATTTTTTATTTTTTTTTATTTTTGATGATGTCACACAAGACACTTGCTTGCCAAGTTTTCATCAAGGTGACATATTTTTTGACTTTTTATATTGATTTGATAGTTTGGATGACTATTGATTGTTTTGAATCTTTTGATGGTGTTGATGTAGATACTGGTGTCATGATATGCCAATAGTGACCTTTATGGAGTAATTGTCTTGTCAAGATCATAGCACTTGCATACAACTGATCGATGTCATTGTGATCCTCTGTGATACTAGTGTTGGCCTTATCAGAATATGCACATCGTGATAGAGTACCATGGGAGTCCTTATGATAAAGGGTTGCTGCCAACATGCAATGGATTTGTGAAGTAAGATTTTTAGACTTTAGGCAAGATGCAAGGTTATGATGGATGATGGTAGGTGTGGATGGAATATTTGGTGTTTTGGATGTAGCAATTTTTATTTTCCAAACTTGGGATGGTGGATGATGGAGTTTGGAATTTTGATTAGGATAGTGTTTGGAACCAACATTTTTATATGCCTTTCTTGATGACCATTTTAAAGGAGGTGGACATTTACTATATGTGGGAGTCCCCTTTTCTTGTGGCTCCATATTTTGATTGAATTTTGGATTTGAAATATTGTCTTTCTTTGATCCATTTTTCTTTGGGATCCATTTTAACTTCATTTGTCCACTTGAATTTTTGTTTGATTCAATGGCCTTTGACATTTGATTTTGAATTTTGGATTTATAATAATTTTCTTTTTGTTGGTTCCAAATGGAAGATTTATTCATGTTGGAATGATGGTTTATGGTGTGGATGGAAGGAGTGTTGGCAAAAACCTTATGAAAAGGACTACTCATGGCCCCCATTTTGATGTTTATATCAAATAAAGTTGCCCCCAATATCAAGGAGGTACCACTAACATCATTTGATTCTCTGATTGAAGAATAATCAAGACCTCGATGTCTAGGATTTGCATAAAATTGTATTGGTTCTATAATTCCTTGCTCATGTAGACCTAGTCCTCTTCCTTGATACTGCATGCTCTGACAGATTTTGTTTCCGATGAGGTATTTTTTATTTTGAAAACAAGATGCTAACCCATCATTTTGTATGTGGAAACTGTTACTTAGAATCTCCTCATCTGCAAGAAATCCTACTTTGACAAAAGTGGATGCTCCTAGTTGATAGGATGTTTTGGATTCATCATTCATCATGCTTGTTTCTTCTTGATTATTTGGGATATGAATTTGATTTGTTGTAGATTTTGTATCTTCTTCTTTGACTTGATCCATAGTAGCTTCTTTGTGTTTTCCTTTGACTTGATCAATAGTAGTTGCTTTATGCTCTTCTTTGATGTTATCCATATCATTGATTTGATTATCTATTTGTCCAAAGGAGGCAAGTGTCTCATTTTGGGAAATGGAGGTGTTTTGTGTTTGGATGGGATCATCTTCAAATGTTTGATCATGAATGGCATAAAGGTCAATAAGAGGATCATTTTGGATTTCTTGTTCAATGGTAGGATCTTGGTCAAAAATAGGTGTATCTTGGAGAACATGGTTGTGAATGGGATCTTGATCAAGGATAGGTGCATTTTGGATGCCATGATTATCTAGAAGGACTTCTTGGATGGACTTAAGGATGGGATCATGAGATGGACTGCTTCGATCTTGATATGAAAGTGAAGTTGTGATGTCATGCTTTGGAATTTTATTTTGACATGTATCCCAAGGTGTTGGCAATGTGATGTGGTTTTGGAGACCCTGACAAAATGTATTTTCATGACCAAATAGAGCTTGGGATGGAGTGGATGGAAATGGGCTAGTGGATGATGGACTAGGATAAGATATCGAGGTTTGGAATGGACTAGTGGAAGGTTGGTTTCCCTTGTCAAAGTTAGGATAGGGATGATTAATGGACATTTGTTGGGGATTAATGGTATGTATTGTGCTAAGGGACTCTTGATAATGAGGGTAAATGGATGAAGGACTAAAGCTTATGGATTGTTGGTAAGATGGGTATGTGAGTGGTTGGTATTGACGATTGAGGATTGATTGGTATTCAGCTTGATTACGAAGAAGATCAAGGTAAAGTGAAGACATGGTCATGAATTTGGATTAGGATGGATGAGGACCATACAAGAATTGTGACCTTTGGATAAAAATGCAAGGTTCCAATGAAAAATGGATATGAAACTATGTTATCTTTTTTGTGATCTTCAAGGATATAAGGATGCAAAGTGCCAATGCACCTAAGACCAAGATTAAGGAATGGTGGAATGATAATGACCCTATTACCAAGGATATGATATGCAAAGATGAACCTATGGGCAAATGCAAACTAAAGATGTCACTAATGGAAGATTTGAGCAATTTTTTTTTTGGTTTTCGATAGAGGTTGTTTGATATCAAATTGGACAAGTTTGGTCTTGGGTTGCAAAATTGGAATTGTTTCAAGTTGAATGTTTGTGTTTCCAAATTTGTGAAAGGTGTTTATTTGAATCAATTTCATAGAAAAACACTTGGAAAACACAATATCTTGTCTTTGAAAAATTGAAAACATGCACAATGAAGACAAGCACAACCCTAGGTTAATCAAGGACAATATTTGCTAGATTCCATGTTGGTTTCTCCAACCGCACTTATTCTTAGTGTGTGAATCCAAAAGCTTGGCCGCATGGGCTCCCCCTTACATTGCACTCACTTCTCAGGCCAACCAAGCTTCCAACACCCATAAAACTCCCATGGCAGGTTGATCACCTCTACTAAGAACTGTGAGAATGTGGATGCCTTCACAACGACCGTTGTTGCACTAGCAAATAGAAGGATTTTGGCAACTACACAAAGGTTTTTAGTTCGAGACCCCCGTTTGAGTGGCCATACATGGGGCACAAGATTAAGCTCCATTTAGGAGGCACTCTAGCCTAAAGAGGTTACACTCAACAGGGTTTTGGGGAGTACTACTTGGTCCATATGACACATCCACACTCGTAATCCTAGGCTTTCCCTTAGGATTCACATTTATATACCGGTCGGGGGTAGCTCGGCCAAAAAGCTCCGTTGCCGGTCTGAGTTGCCTTGGGGTGAGTACTTTTTTCCACCAAGGAATTCCCAAGTTCTAGAGGCAATAACTATTTCTCTTACACCCAGGATCACATAAATGCACAAGGGGAGAGGATACTTCGATTATTGCATTAAAGGGTAACACAAAATTGAAGACACTTATAAATTTTAATTACCGAATGATAATGCGAAGAGGACACATAAGACACTTTGTTCATTTTAAAAATTTAACTTGATGTGAAACAAACAAATTTTATTTTAAGCCAATGACATGAAATGCATGTTCATTTTAACTCATGAGTGTGCATGCAATTTGTGTTCATTTTAATATCATGAAATGAAATGCATGTTCATTTTAACCAATGAGTGTGCATGCAATTTGTTGTAGTTGTTGAAAATAGATAAAATTAATTATGCCTAAAAAAATGAAAAACTCGATTTTTGTTTCTAAAGAAACAATTTTTTTTAGACTCCCTCCAAGTTGTGCCACATGCTAAAAACAAGAGATTAGTAACTCAAAAGAAAATGACACCAACGAATTAAAATAATCATAACTTTCTCAAAACTTAACAAAATTTCAATTGGTTTACATCCATGGAAAGCTAAAACTCAAACTTTCAAAACCCAGAAATTATTTTTCCAAAATTTTGCATGAAAAAAACGTTATAGACAAAAGAAGACGCGGGTTTTAACAGCTAAACTAAAAAAACAACAAATACTAAAATAGTCATAACTTTCTCAAATCTTAACGAAATTTTAAACTGTTTCAAGTTTCGGAAAGCTGAAAACGAGGGCTACAAAACTTAGATGATCATTTTTAAAGAATTTATGTGCCCATTTTTTTGTGCTCAAAAGAAGATGATAGGATTTCGTATGAATTCTTGGATGTAACCTGCAAAACAACCAAACAAACAAAAAAACAAAAGATTTTTTGCAATATTATTCGATTCACGTCGGGTTCACCAATGTAAGATGGGGAAAATCAAATAGTATTAGATAAAGTGACAACCAATACTTGTAAACTATTATCCCAATCTAAACAAGAGAATACAAACAAAGAGAGCAATCAAAATGAAAAAAAATGAAATAAAACACTCCCCTTTGAAGTTGATTCTTTCTCTTGTCTCTCCTATTTCTTCTTATGCCAATATTGCCCTCAAATTTGTTGATGAAGTTGTGCAAATACCTGCAAATAGTAAGCAAGAAAGTTGGAGATAATGACTATTAAATTGAAAATGGAGGGGAAGGGTTGCTTTTATAGACAACCATTCGAATGGATGGACGAGATTGATCTTCTAGAAAGATTCTAAGATCAACAAATGAGGATTCATGAGAGGGAAGTTACGAAATAGATGGCCAAGATCGAGTTTCTAGAAAGATGCCAAGATCTATGGTTGAGAATTGATGCAACCAGAATATGCCATACATGGAAAAGATATGACGCCAATGGCTATGACACCTGACAGCTATGACAGACATGCAGGACATGCAGACTATGACATGAAATAATGACAGGGGATCTTTGACCAAAATAGAGGGATAAATAATTTATTTTAAATTATTTATTCGAAAATGGAGGAGAAGGACAAGTGGCAAATAAATAATTTATTTTAAATCATTTATTTGGAGGAAATGAAAAAGGAGATTTAATTAAATTCATAAATTTAATTAAAGGAGGAGATATAAATTAAATATGGATAATTGATTAGGATCAATTATTTAAAGGAGAAGAATGACACATAATTAAATAATTTCGTTAATTATTTAATTATAGAAAAATAAAAGGTCAAATAATTATTATTATCTGACTATAGACATGTGATAAAAGATAAATAATTAAATAAATAATGATTTATTTAATTATTGAAGAAAGGGGTATTAGTGACGCAATTAAATAATTTTAATTGATCAAGATAGAAATGAGAAGGTGAATCGGTTAAATAATTTAAAAACTATTTAATTAATAAAGGAATATGATCGAACATAATAGAATAATTAAAACTATTCAATTATTGAAAGATGATGACTAGGAAAAATGATGCTCATAGACTTAGGACATTTTTCAGTGTTTACAATTATATTGGACATTCAGTAAACATGGATTTTAAATGATAATCGATGATTATATTTTATATTTGGTATTCAATGGATGTAATTATAATTGGTATTTGATATTATTTACTCTGAATTCATTTGATGGTAGCTATTTTCATTTAATTGGTATTTGATATTGCTTATTTTGAAGATATTTAATTGTTTTTTTATGTTTAGTTGCATATCATTGTAGCTATTTTACCTGTTAGCGATATTATCATATTAAAATTGTGTGTCTTAAGTGACCTTCTTAATGATACTTTTTAATTAACAATCATAGTTCATACTCTAGAACATGACTTGCTAAGAAGTTAATTTGATTAATTGACAATTAAAATTCATGCCTTCAAATAGATTTATGAAATATACGCCATTGCATTTAGAAGTGAAATCGAATGTAGAATAATTGATAAGCTAATAATATAGATAATTTTGGATAGTTTATAATCATCATTATAGAGGAACCTAAATGAGAGTAGTTATATTTAGTTGGAATGAATAAAGATTGATGGAGATTTGGTTCTAGTGTATTCTTGTGTTAGGAGTGCCAAGAGAGAGGGACTCATGATAGTGCTATAAATGAAGTAGTTCATCGATCATAATGAGTCTATTTATGTAACTCTTTTGAATTAAACAATTTCATGATTGTAGTAATTATAAATTGGTTACATAGGATGTCTTATGATCAAACCTTTGGGGCTTATTTAACTTCCTTATTTTTGTAATTATAAGTTGACTTTAAGTTAACAAAATGAGTTGATTTAATGATCAATTGCAAGAATTAAATTAGGAGTTTATTTTACATAGGGTATAATTGAGTATGTTAAACCATGTTGGAAAACTCGCCAAGCCAAAAATTGGAGAGTTTTTAAAACTCGGAAAAAACTCGGCAAAAGAACTCGGGAACTTAAAAAATTGCATAAATTTTATTAGAAACACATTTTTTTTGCAAAATTCAATGACAAGATGAATCCAATGAATCCATAAATGAGTACAAAAGTGTTTTCTATTAATTTTGATTGACTTCAATGTAAATTGATTACAAAATTGCATTCTTATGCAGAATCCTGATGGCTAAAAGCCTGAAAGTCCAATACATGAAACTTGAAAGCAATAAAACTAGAACTAGAAGCAAATACTAAATAGTAACTAAATACAACATGCTAGGCTTTCCTCTTCCCTAGTCTAGCAGCAGCTAGGGAAGAACGGGTGGGTCCTCTAGCCCTCCCGCATGTGTGTGGTGGTGGTGGCAGTGATTGCACTTGCGGTGCTACTGCTACTGATACTGGCTCCTCGGCTAGCATGGAAGGTTGTGTCTGTGGCTCTGGTTGAATCTCATCGATATCCTCAGGAATGTCCTCCAACCCTACATCTCCTAATGCACCCACATCCTCCATTGCTTGTCTCTCAAAGTCAAGGATCTCGTCTGCGCTAAACAATGGAGGCTCCTCATCTCACCCTGTCCAATCACTATAAGGATCTATCTCATCTAAATCAATAGGATCTAGTGATTTTTATTCTACTCTCTTTGTGTGCAACTGAAGGTTGTATTGCACAAAGACAAGATCATTCAGACGCTTTTGTGCTAACTTGTTCCTCTTTTTCATGTGAATGGACTCGAACAAGCTCCAATTGCACTCACAACTGGATGCACTACAGGGCTGACATAATACACGGAGGGCAATTTTTTGAAGATGTGGGGTTTTTTCACCCCAATTTTTCCACCAAACCTTTGCAAAAAAAATAAATATTGAAGAGTTAGAAAACAAAGTCAAAGACTCAAAAGTAAAACACATTTTATCAAATTATATGATGCATGTGAAATAAAATTAAAAGTTAAAGACTCCCAATTTTATACCTGGTGGCAGAGTGTTTCTTCCTCTAAGAACCATCTCTAAAGAAAAGAGATTACCAGTTGCTTCCCTGTACATATCCAACTTGATGACAATGTGGTCTCTCGCTGCAACCTCGGATTCCATCCTCTAAAAGCATGTCATGATTCCCTCCATAACCTCTCCATTAGGATCAGAGAAGCTCTCTGATAAGAGATAATAAGTGTTGAGGAATTACCCTGCTACATGGATGGGTTGGTGGAGTTGATTGTTCCACCTCCTATCAACACTTTCCCATATGGGATCAAATTTCAGGCTGTCCCCCATGTAGTAACTTTTGATAGCCTCCTTGGCCCTATCCATGGCCTCATAAATATATCCCATGGGGTTTTGATCCCCATCTACCAAGCGAAGGACTCTTACCAAGGGCTCCGACACCTAGATTAAAAATATAAAAAGATCAAAGTTAGAAATTTATAATGAAAGGCTTAAAGTTAAATTAAAAAATATATATATTTATATTCAACTTTAGTTTAAAATTAAAATCAAAGTTTTGAAGTTACCTTCACGATCTCTATAGCTTTTTGTGCAAAAAAGTGGTCAAAGACTATTGCAGCAACTCTCTCTACTTCGGGCTTCTTTGAATATGAGGAGTCATTCCATGCTTGACTCACAAACATTTGTTTTAAAAAGCCCAAAGAATCCAAAATGCTTTGCAACATTATGAAAATCGTTGCAAACCTTGTGGCACCTGGTCTCACCAACTCCTTCCCTTGCGTATGATCTCTCATCAAGCTAAGAACCCAAGGGTGATTGTAGATAAATTTTGTGATGCTCCTTGCATCATCTACAATCGGTGCCACCCAAACAAGTTTTCCTATGTCCTCCAAAATAAGGTCAAGGCAATGGGCCACACAAGGCGACCAAAAGAGTGATGGATGTCTAATCTCAAGCAGTCTTCCTACTGCCACGTACGCTGTTGCATTATCTGTGATAACTTGCACCACATTAGCAATCCCCACCTCCATCACAACTTCTTCCAACAATGTACACATGTATCTACAGTTTTTATTCTATTGGAAGCATCTATCGACTTCCAAAACACAACTTCACCTTTGCAAGCAACCAAAAAGTTGATGATGGTGTGGTTTCTCCCATCCGTCCACCCATCAGAAAGAATGGAGCAGCCATATTTCTTCCATTTATCTTTTTTCTGTTCAAACACTTGCATTGCCCTTTGGGTTGCATTTGTGAGCAACCTACAGGTACAAAGTAAAATAATTAAATAAGTACAAAATTGTAAGTTTTAAACAAAAAATAGCTTCAATTCAACATAAATAATAAATAATAAATTAATTTGATTTAAAGAACATAAACCTAGCATAAAATTTAAGTTGAATTTCACCTACCTCCCACTCAAATCTTTGCGAGAAGGTGGCTTGAAGCCTTTTCCTGCAACTGTCAATGCAGTGACCATATTGTGCCAATAGGGACTACTCGCCACATTAAATGGTATGTTATTGAAATACCAAAAGTCAACACATGCCGACTCGGCATGTTGATGCACCTCCTTGTTCCACCCTGTAGCCTCCAATGATACATGTGCTCTTGGTGTGTTTCGAGGCACAAAAAAACTCTGTGGGTTGCATGAAGATGAAGGTGGTGGTGGCACTGGCACTCTAGTTGAAGTCGAACTAGAGGAAACAGGGGGCCTAGAGGATAGTATAGTTGTGGCTATGCTATGAACACGAATCTGTAGACCACGAAGAGAGCCCACAATGCCAATATCTCCCTCCTCATCTGAATCTATCTCCATGTGCTCATCCTCATGCTCTTGAGTTTGGCCATGGGCATGTGCATGTCCACTAGCTATGGAAGCTGCTATGGATTTTTTTGCCCTCTCCCTTTGCATTTTTCTTTCCTCGGTAATTGAGAGTAGTGCAAGCATCTCTCTTCTAAACTCTTCTTTGGGCTTCTCACAAGGCTTCGCATCATGTTGAGGAATGCCTGCAAGATGGTATTTGAGGTGATTTATGCCTCCATGATATGTATTCTTGCACTCACTGCAAACAACTATTCCAGGTGTGTGCCCTCTCACACCATACTTCCATGTAGGGTCTCTAGCCCCTGCAGGACGAGTGCCTTGAACCCATGATGATGGTGTAGACGGGGTGGAACATGATGGGGTGGGGTTGGAACCTGATGCTGAACCAAAGCCAGAATCCATTATAGTGTGTATTCAATGCTCAATGATCAATCTACACACACAAAAAATATGTACAACATATTAGTTTTTTGATACAAAAAAATTTAAAAAACAACCTAAATCATTAAAATTTAAAACCTAAAAGATATAGAGATAAATTTGATTTAAATTGATACAAATGTGTTTAAATGAATTATAAATTAACATTATTAACTAATCTTATCATTCTACACAAAAAATGAACCTAGGTCTGAAAATTTCAAAAAACAATGAAAAAAAGAAAAAAATCAGCAAAAATCAACAAAAGATTGTGATGAATCTTGTTTTTTGGATTGTAAATGCAAAAAAATTGTTTCTTTGTGCTCTATCATTACTTTTTTTCAATTTGGAATGAGTATTTTGCAAGAAGAATGAAAGAAAATGATTAGGCAAAAATTAAAAACAAAAACAAAACCCTTACCTGTGAATCGAATTTCTCTTCAAAATCCACACAAAATGGCATTTGAATTTTCTCTCCTCGATGGCAAATCATTGGAAATGATATATCCTTGCTTGGGGGGGTGGGGTTTTAGCTCCTCACACAAAGTATTATGCAATTTTGAAATGAAATGAAAGATTAAAAAGACGTTTCTACTTTATGTGCTACGCGGCCGAGTTTTTTTGTCAGACTCGCGAGTTTTTGGCGAGTACTTGCGAGTTTTTGGTGAGTACTCGCCACTAAAAACTCGCGAGTTTTTACAAAAACTTGAAAAAACTCAAAATTTCAGGGTGGCAAGTTAAACTTGTAAAAACTCGCCTTGGGAAAACACTCGCGAGTTTTTCGCGAGTGTGCCAACTATGTGTTAAACTATTTAAACCTTTAAGGGGATTGTTTAAATGAGGGCGTCATTGCATAAATTGGTTAATATTATCTTCTCATTGCTCAATTCCTTCTTTATCATTTGATTCATTTGAGCATGAGGATTTGATGATTGTATTGCTTATTTGTGAGCTTGGATTGTATTATGTTTTTGTCTAGTGGAATTTATGTGATTTTTGGTTATTGTTTGAAGTGAAGTATTTGGTGTATGGTGGTTATTGGTAGTATTCCAAAGGCATGGGAAAAAATCTTGAGTATTGGTTTCATGTTTATGTCATTTTGAAGGTGGTTGATTTTATATTTGAATTGTGTTCATGACAGTTTTAGCCTTGCATATTTTATTTGTCATTATGGTTGATTTTTGTGTGCGAGAGGGTTCAAGCCTTGCTTTATGTGTGCGTACATGTGGTTTGTAATTTTGTGCAAATAGCTTTACCCAGTTGGATGTGTTTGGGTCTTTTAGTTTTCAATAGGGGGAGTGGCTCTCAATGGTGTCAGGGTAAGTCATTGAGAGTTTCTTAAATCTAGTGATAACCTAAAATGCAATAAGGGGTTGGGTAATTTTCATATTAATCAAGATAATGCCTCACTCATGGCTCAAGTGATTGTTTAGGCTTGAGATGAGTGGGAAGGCCTAGAATGACAAGGTCAATGACCTTTTCCTCTTGAAAGGTATGTTGATCCCACATGAGTTTGTATGGGGTTTGGGTGATCAGTAGAGGTTGCTAGGGTAACCTAGGGATATTCATTAGGGTAACCCATAGCAAGATATGTGATGACACTCCTCCCTATAGCAACCTAGCATTCCCTAGTCTTGTGATCCCCATTATTGTGAATGTGCCTCTGGGAGTGTAATCTATGTTATGTGTTGTTTTTTGTACCTTGTATGTTGGAGTCATGTTAACCCTTGTCTACTTGACTGCTTGTGTAGTGGGTTCTTATTGTCATCTACTAGCATGGGGGTGGACCTTAGGGTTCCACATAGTTAGGTAGAACATGATATGCACTCCATTGTGTTCCCAGTTGATGTTCGTGAGCATGGATGTTGTACCACATGCAGAGATTCTAGAGTTTATACCAGACTTGAAAATAGTACTAATGTTATGTAATGTAATCATTTAAATTGTATTTTATCATGTATTTGATGTATCATTCCCATTTTTATAAGGGAAGCTTGTTGTAAAATTGTAAACAATGTAATGATCTACCCCATGTATGGGATGTTGTATATATATTCATTGGTTCGTATTTTATATTCTTGAATGGTGTTGTATCTGTAGAAATATATATATAATTCTTTTAATACATTGGATGTAATTGGATACTTGTTACTAGTTATTTTATGATGTATGTTTAGATTGGATAACTGATGTATTCCTAATGTAGTCATGATAACTATTGTGCCTCTTGCACACACGCCCCATTCAGAACGGGGACCCTTTCTTTCCTTTTTGCTTGTCGGGTCCCTTTTTCTTTGCCTAATTTTGTGTGCCACCTTTTGACGTCCTTGATGGTCAACATGTTCCAAAAAGTCACATTTTAGGTTTGACCTCATTTTGCCCCCCTAAAAAGTGCCAAGTCTTGAGCCCTTTCGGGTTTTATTTGATAGTTGGCCTTAAAGACGTCTGTGGTGCCTTTCGGGCCTGGACCCTCGGGTTTCCCATCTCAGGTTTTCATGTCGGCTTTGTTGTTCTCCAAGGCTGACAGTTGGCATCTTCCCAGGCTTCGGATCCCGGTGCCATGATGGTTGTCCGATATATTTGTTAAACTTGACGGCTCTGCCCATATGTCTTCTCGGACACCGTACCCCAACTCTCAGATTTTCGTATTCAAAATTCCTTCTGAGTTTCTCTGTTCCACATGGCCACTAGTCAACGTCCTTCCAGACCTCAGACCCCATGTTCCTATTCACTATTTGAGTTGTATTTCATAGATTTTCAAGCGGTCATGGCTCAACGTCTTTCCGGCCACCGGAACCCGGACCTCCCACCACCGCCTAGGAAATTTGAATCCACCTACCTTACCTATCACCGTGCCGAGCATTTATTGAGATATTAATGGTGTTGGGAGCTATTTAAACGGGTTTTGACCTATCATTTTCACATGATAGAAAGGAATCGAAAGAGCTCTCCAGCCCCGACATCCTTTGTCTCTGCACCCGAGCTCTAGCTTCATCGTTCCAAGCAAATTCAACACATAACATCTTTGGGGAGTCAAGGTAGGTTTGTCGCCCGCACCTCCTTTCCTTCTTTTGAAACCATTGGTTGAAACTTAAAGGGGAAAATTCAAAACGAATTTGAAAACTAGTAAGAGATTCCCCCTTGCAAAAACCCATAAATTAGAAAATTAAAATCATGAGATTGGTAGCCAAAAATCAAGACCGGAGTTTGACCTCCCCATCATTGTTCTTCAGAAGGGGCAATCGCCTCCTTCAGGCCCGGACCTCTCTGCGACCGTGCATGAAAAGTTAGAACTTAGAAATATTAACTGGCGAAAAAACTCACCCCAGGTCTCGGCCTCTGGACTTCCCATCCCAGGTTTCCGTTGTGCCTTAGTCATTCCAAACGGCTTTCTTCCTACGTCCTTTCGGACCTCGGACCCTGACAGCATGAAGTCCATCAAAAACTGCAACCAAAAATGAACTGTGGGGCTGTCCTCGGGCCCCGACACCCAGACTTCCATCCCCGTGCTGTTGTCCTTGTTTCATCATTTCAAATAGCTACCATCGCATGTCTTTCCAGCTCCCGATTCCTGGTTGTCCCTCTGCTATGCACATTTTAAACTGGAAAACATTGCATCCAAACTCCTTCCGAACCTTGAACCCCGGCCTCTGGAATTCTGTATCTAGAAATCCATGTTACTTTCGCCATTCCAGATGGTCAAGCCTATCCATCTTCCCAGACGCGAGGTCTCGAACCTTCATCCGTTGCTAGGTTTTTCACCAACTATTAATCTGCCTCGGGTATGGTCTTTTGGACTTTCGTCCGCATTTCTCTATTTTACATAGCTATCCCATAGCAGCTTCCCAACCCCGACAACCTGAACTCCAAAACCTGACTCCCAAAATGTTGTTTTCCTTGTGTTATTTTAAATAGACAACCCTGGATGACTTTCCTATAGTTGAAGCTTGAATGCAAGAATGATGGCTCAAATGGCCTCCAAATTGAAAACGGACTTCGACCCACTTTCTAAAAATGGACCTTCTTTCCCACCAACCGCTTATTGAACAAATATAGGATTGGGAAATATCTTTGGGAGTGCCTTGCCTTGTTTGCCCCTCCGAATGACATTCTGCCAAAGGAAGTCTGGCCCTTGGAACCCAGGTCACTTGTTTTCCTTCTAATGATGTTTCTATCAAGTGTTAGAATTTTCTCAGATAAATTTTGTGGATCTAATCTTGATTTAGAGGGATTTGTTTGAGGCCACTCTCTCATGTTAATGTTACTAACTCTCATCTTTCTATGCCAGATTTATGGAATCTGGTGCAGAGGCCTCTAGGACGGTCAAAGACAAAGGGAAAAGAACCGCCAAAGCCCCCTGAGGCAAAGAGGACAAAGATCAGATGAATTATAAATTCCAAGGGGAACCTTTGCATTCCAAGGTCACAACCAGTTGGAAGAACATCACATACACCAATAACAGGCACATCAATATTGATGAATTTATGTGAAGGGTCAGGCTAGACCCAAACACCGACAATGCAAAGTTGATCAGAAGCAGTGAACTTGCCAAAGCTGCAGGTTTCTTGCCCACCTTGGTGGCCCCTGAACTGATAATGGCCTACTGGGAGGCATACCAAATTGAAACAAGAACCATCGTGGATAGGGATGGCAACATCCTAACTGACATGTCCCCTATCGGGATAACTAACACCTTCCACATCCTTGCCTTCAAAAGCATGGAGGCGCCAACCATAGAGGAGTGTAAAGCATTATGGGATCAAGATCCTGTAAAGTGCAAGAAGCTGATCAATCAATATTGGTTGGAAGATAGGTAGGCTAGCATTGCCAAAGTTTCCCAAGAGCTTTAGCACAATGAATTCTTTGAATACTATCCTGACTTGGTCACCCTAGTGAGCAGAGTAATGGGCCTTCCTGCTGTGGCCTTCTTCCAAGAATGGATGGAGTACTTTGTTGAACAAATTCTCTATGAGAGTGAAGCTACATTCTATTGGGGGAGATAATCAACAATTGTTTTCATGAGCAATTCGTCAATGTAAGAAAGACCTCCAAATTTTACATAACATCTTTCATGGTCTACTCACTTTTTGATCGACAACATTATCATGGATTTTCTGCAATGCCCAATGACACACCAGGAAAAGAGCTCAATCCCTACGACAGATACCCACAACTACAATACAGGAATTTCAAGCAAAACTACTGTCGGATGAATGATGCCTTTACTGCATATATCATTCGGTCTCTAAGAGGTGATTTTGAGAGAAGAGTCTCTCCCAGTGCTAGGGCCCTTCTCAAGCACTATGCCTTCCTATTCATACAATTCCCTAAGTTCACCTACATTCGTGCCCAAGGATTCACGGAAAGGCCGAATAAGCTTCCTCGGTACCCTAATGACCAGATTATACTATTGGAGCTAACATGGCAGGTGCGACATATCCACCATATTCTGAGTAGTAAACATCTGGAAAGAACCCCCTATCCCTCAAACTTGGCCAGGGGTTGTATCAAATTCATAAATCCCAGTGTGTAGGCAACTCAAAAAAGGAACTGGTCAAATATCACTTTAGGCAGCATACAGCTAGGCCATGGATGGACCCATACAGTCATATTAGAAAGGCACTTGGACCAGAGTACACCCACCTCCACTACATTGAGGTTTTTTGGGCTAATTGAAAAGATGACTTTGAAGTGTGGATACGACATTATATTTGTATGACCACCTACTTCGTGAAGAGAGTAAACTTGTGTCCAATTCCATATTAGCTAGAAGAAGATGAGAGCACAATGATCAACCCAAGGTATAGTGCCA
This sequence comes from Sequoiadendron giganteum, assembly GCA_007115665.2. NCBI lineage: Eukaryota > Viridiplantae > Streptophyta > Pinopsida > Cupressales > Cupressaceae > Sequoiadendron > Sequoiadendron giganteum. The sequence goes on along the minus strand of CM021109.1, from coordinate 452,355,097 downwards.
TCAAAAATCTACCACTGCCTTTAATTGATTGGGATGAGAAAGAGGTTGATGACCTCAACATTCCTACCAAGCCCATTGAGGCTAGTACAAAGGCATGGATTAGTGGGCAGGTCACTCAATTAAAGCAACAAGGAGTCACCTTGACATTCAAGGGACTCGAGAATGAGCCAAGTGGTTTTGACAGTGGGACAACTACTACTACGACTGGAGAAACATCTAAGTCTCCACCATCTGTTAAGTCAAGGAAGAGGAAGGAGGTTGATGAGCAGCAACATTATCCGAAGGTGTACGCCAAAAAGGCCTTGGAGGGTGAGCCTCCTAAGAAACATAGAAGAACAGGTAGCATCATATAGATGCCTGTGATACCTGAGGACCCACTCCACGAAGGTGAGGAGATGGAGATTAACCCACCAAAGTCTCCACCTACTTCATCTACTTATACTACTATTGTTAGTATTGCCACCATTCCACCCGCTTCACTTACAATAGTCTCTTCCTCTCCACCTGCGATGGACATTTATGTCCACCTCGCCTCCACCTCTCTGATCATGCAGGTCATATTGATGGATTCATCCTCCACCATCACCTCGCCAATATCATCATCCTCCATGTCTCCTTCCCTTCCACCCACTTCACCTATTGTTGCAATGCCTGCCCTCACTCTCCCAGAATCCTTCGTTAAATATATGAAAAATGTACCATTCAAAATTTTGGGAATGCTTGTAATTCCAATGGTGCAAGCTACAATAGCTCAAGCAATGGTTAATGCCATAGCTCTCCCTCCTCCTACAGAACCACTGAGGATGGAGGCAACAATGCAAATCTCGGATGAGCTCGAGCGACGACAATAGGAGGTAGTCGAGAGGCCAGAGGATGAGGAATTTGTGTATCATGAGCATCCCATCTATGAACATCAGGTTATCGATGATGTGGCCTATGAGTCTTCCAGTGAGGGTAGTGAGGATCAGGGACCAAACATACTCCAAGAGATGGCCGATCTAGAACTTGACGCGGAGTGGAACAAGCAACTTAAGGAGATCGAAGACAAAGAAGATGAAGGACAACTTACCATTGAAGAAAGAGTTTTTGTTTTAGGGACTGAAGGTAGTAGGTCTCCTATGGAAGGACATGGCCAAACTCCAAAGCATAAGGAAGAGGCATCCATTCATGAAGATGAACAAGAGGATAAGCCCGAGGAAGATGAGCATGACCAGGAAGAAGAGGAAAAGGGTGCTGAAAGGGGAGACCACCCTAAAGAGCAGCAGCTCACCAAATCTCCTACCAAATGCATAAGTCTTGTACAAGATTCTAATGAGGAGAAGGAGGATGCAAGGGTTGAGCAGGAGACCCTTAATGTCAAAGCCATTGAGCTTATGGTGGAGGACAACAAAGGTCAATAGGAATTAACCAAGGCAGGACCTCAGATACCCGAATAGTTAGAAACGTAACTCAAAAAGAGAACTCCCACCCTAAAGGATCTGAAAGCAAGGTTGAAGGAAATACTAGCTAAAGCTCATATTATGACCAAGAAAGAGAAGATGTAATACCCCTCCGTTTTGATTCTTGTTCAAGTTGCTTTATGCTATGTTTGGTTGCAACTACTTTGATACTGGATACATTTTGTTATAATGTTTTGATCGCTACTGTTGAGCGACAACTATTATTGTGGGATGTAGTTATCTGATTATTGTTTCACATGCATTATAGATTAATGTTGTTGTAGAGTTAACATAAGATGTTATTATGAGATTCCTGGATTATGATGGAAGTGTCAGTTTCGATGAGTGTATTGGTGAAGAGGACAGTTTTGCATCACTCGCTTGCGAGCGCCCTACGAATCTGTAATTCCTTCTTCATGGTGTGTATTATATGTTGGATATATTATATGATGTTGTTTACTTGGTTGCAGGATTGCAGGTACATGACATCGACTCCACCTGGTTTCACAGATTTGAGCATGTTGATCCAACGGTTAAGTTGAACGGGAGATAGTAGCTAGGTAACATGTTTCAAGTTTACACCCTAGCCTTAGTGTGTCGTCAGTTGTGTGTGTCAAGTCATTATCTGTCTTGCTTTGATGTTATTTAATTCTGAAAGAGTATTGATTTGGAAATAGATATTTAGAATAATTGCATTTAAATCATGTTGATGGTTATTTAATTTAAATAATGCAATGTGGATAAAAGTTTATATTTAAATTAATTAATTATATTTAGTTTATTTAATTAATTAAATTTAATCTATGGGGGTTGAATTTAGTTATTAAATAATTAAATTAATTAATTAAATGTGATGCAAGAGAATGAAAGGAAATAAAAGAATTAAAATTAATTTTGGAATTTAATTTAGATGTGTGGGAATTAAATTAGAAATTGTAATTAAATGTTTATTTGGGAAATTGGTTGCAACTTTGGAAATTAATTTATTATTTGAAATTGCATTTTAAATTGAAAGTGGGTTTTCCAAAAGTGAAATTGAAATTGAAATTGAAATATCTAATTTGTTTGCAATGTGAATTAGGGTTGAAAAAATTGAAATTGAAATTGAAATTGAAATATCTAATTTGCATGTAATGTGAATTAGGGTTGTATTAGGTATTTTTGATTTATAAAGAATACATGTTTTAATTTTAGGGGATAAAGTTTTTAGAAAAATACATTTTTACAGCAGGGAAGAAATTTTGGAAAATTTGCACAAGGGTTTGAAGAAAGTTTGATTGTAGAATTGATTGAAGGAAATATTGTTTGCATTTGTTGGATTTTGGATTGGATTCATTGGAACATTGAAGAAAATTCAGGAAATCCTTGGAGGAGGCTTGCATCAGAAATTCATCTCTTCCTGTAGCTTCTTGTACCAGGTTTTCCTCTTTGTGTTTTATAGTTCTTGATTGTTTTCTTTAAAATAGTAATAATTAAAGATTTGTTTGTTAAATTTGTTTTAGAAAATAAATTTGATATTAGAAGAAAAAAATTAAACAAATTTACAGCCTTTGCTTGTGAAAATTCTTGAGTGAAAATTGTGAAAACCTTAGTTGAATTTAAATTATTTGGGGAAATCGATTTTGTTGTTATTGAAATCAAATATAGAGATTGAACAATGCATTTAGAATGTTTTTAGAAAATGAAACCCTCTGTTTATTATTAAAAATCAGATTTTAAAATCTGCAGTATAGTTATATTTTTCATGGTAAAATGGTCTAGTTGTGTCGCCTATAACTTCACTTAGAAAAATGGGGTTGTCAGGAAATTTAAAGGGTTTTTGCATTTTGAAATTTTCTTACCCCTGTCCAAAAATCGCAAATACCCAGATCGTAGTTTTTGAGTTATACTTGAAACATGAGACTGCTGTTAAATTATTTTCCCATGGCTGTTCTGAAAATAAAATAATAATAAATTGATATTTATAAATATTAATATTTTAGGTATTGTTATTATAATATTAAAATATTATTTAATAATATTTTATATTATAATTTATAATATTAAAGTATTATATTTATTTATATTATTTTAACTAAAATTTGTATATTAGATTAGTGGAATTAAAATTATAAACGTATGGGAAAATTATTGTTTATTTTAAAATGGCATGTTAAAGTTTAATTGAAAGAGTTAAATATTTGATTAAAAAATGCATAATTTAAAATTTAATTGTGGAATTTAAATTCATATGTAAAAGGTCCAATTATTAATTTGATTTAATTGGAAAATCTATATATATATATTTTGTAAAATTAATGATAAGTGATATTTTATTTTGAATTAAACAATTTGATATTTTGTAAAGAATAGATGATAAGTTAATGATTAAATATATTTAAATATATTAATTTATATTTAGTATATATATATTGAAGGTATATATCCATTTGAGAGAATAAATAATATGTTATATTATTTTATTCTCTTGTTTGTAAATTGGGTATTATTAGTGTTCTAAAACAAATGATTAGTATGCGTAGAAAATGAATAGAAAGATATTTTTTTAATAGAAGTAATTATTTGATTTTAAAGGAAACATTTATTTTGTTAATATGATTGAAAAAAATATATTGAAATGTATATATATATCCATGAGTATTTTCAATCAGTATTTACCTTGTTTTATTTAAATGCGTGTAATTTAGCTTTGCATGAAGAATTTAAATGATAAGTTTTGAATGTATGGTCAAACTTGATAAGAAAAAAAATATTTAAATATATTGAAGAATTATAGAAATATTTATATTTAAATGTTTGTTTTAATTAATGAGATTTAATTAGAAACAATATGAATGCATGGTCAAATAGATAAACCAAAAGATATTTTTTATACATTGATGAAATTGCATGTTTTTAAATGGATAGAGAAACAATATGTTATTATATTAAAGTGATTGAATGTTCTAAATAGGAAATTGAATGAAATGTAAGATTTGGTTAGGAAATAGAAATAGTTTACTTGCATGGATTTGTGTCGATTTAAAAGTAAATTAAGAAGTTGTTTTATTGATGAGGCAATCAATTATGTTATTTAATTAATTTTTATTTAGATTAATTGAATCATTGTGATTGGATTATGAATGAGATATGGATTTAGTATATCCAAAAGTAGTATCTTCCTCATGATTATCTTAAAGGATTTAATTATCTGTATTCAGTAAAAGGAAGTAAGTTTAATTGTTTTAGATTTTCAATAATGAAAAGGGAAATAGGGGTTATGATTATTTTAGATGATCTAGTTATCATGACTTTGACTTTTCTACACTACCTATTGAATGAGTATGGATTTAGGAAATCCAAATATTAGATTTGATTGATGACTTGAATGCTTTTGTTTCTATGTCGTCAAGTTGCATTGTTGGTTTTGGGATTTAGTGTTAGTCTTAAATTATAAGTCTTCCAGAAGAACTTAGAGGATAAGGGTTGTTGAATCTTTATGCCATCTAATTGTTTTCCCTTGGGTAGTGCATGGCGTCTTTTCAGTTTTACCCGGTTTTCATGAACGGGGATGTTTGCACCTCCTTGGCTTAGGAGCGGATTATGGGATCCGTGTCTCCTTGTATGGAGTGACTTTGTGATGTGGTATGATCTTTTGTACCTCCTGTGAAAGGAGTGGACTATGTGTTTGTTGCCTCCAAGATGAATGGAGTGAGTTCTATTATTTGTATCCTCCTTGTGTTGGAGTGGATTATGATGCCTAGTTGGTATGCACTTATGGTTCCCTTGTTGGATTGTTTGGGTGTGTGTTGTCGAATAGAAAAGTGGCTTTTGTTAGGCACCAGAGCCCAAAGAGGTAAACTAGATAACCTTCAGGAGTGATTTAAACAAGTGATAATTAAATTAATATACTTAGATGATTAGGATACAATTCACACTAATCAAGATAATTTAATCCTCACTCATAGACACAAGGGCTTGTTTAGACTTGGGATAAGTGAGAAGGCCTAGAATGGCAAGATCAACTATCTTGTTCTTGCGAGAGGTAGTTGATTCTGTTTGAGTGAGTATGAGTGCCGGGATTCAATTGAGGCCACCAGGATTACTTGTGTTGGATCCTATGAAGAATGCCCAAAGGAGATCTCATGACAAACCTTGCGATGACACTCTATCTAGGACAACTGTTGTTAATTGTTTTATATGTATGGTTCTGTGAACATACTTGATCTACTTTATGTCTTTAAACAATGTGACCTATGTCAGTGTGTTGTACTTAAGTTGAACTGGATTTGTACTTATTGATGGCATTTATTTGGTTATGTCTGTTTGAGTCAGTATGAGTCTGCGTTTGGTTAGAGGTAGTAGAATCTTTATCGATGTTACTTTGTTACTATCTTCTAGCATGGGGGTGGGCCTTCGGGTACCACATTGGTTGGGTGGAACATGCACCAAAACCGTTCGGTCCCCATCAATCTTCAGTACTTGGTGGTGAGACATCCAGATGGATAGCTCGCGGTTCTTCTTGTAATTTCTTGCATTGTAATATTTCAGCTTGTATAAGTTATTTTATCCCTATTATGTTTATGAGGTGGAAGTTTGTAATTGTAACTTTGAGTACTATTGCCTCATTCTGGGAATGAGTGATGTAACTATTGGATTAAGATAATGTTTATGAGATTGTATCTTGGTTGATTATCTTATTATGTTATGTGGTATTCTTATGATGTATGATGGTTACTTCATAAAGTTCATAAGGCTATGGTTATATGTAATATGTATGTGTGGGTTTAAGTAATCCTAACCTTGTAGCCTTAGAGGTTGTTGTTAACTAGTAAGTGAATGTGTATGTTAAATGCACTTTATAAAAAAAAATTGGTTCACTTATGATGTTAATTGCAACTTCCTTTAAGGTTATTTGGTGGGGCATTACAGAAGAAGCCAATAATCAGATCTAAGATAACAATGGATTCCAACGGATCCAAGGCAGTGCAAATAACTATGCCAATGGTTGGATAACAAGGAATAAGCTATAAGATCTCCACCATCGACTTGGGAGTGGCTAGTAGGGAATAGAAGGTCGACCACCTCCAAGAATCAGTTGCCACAATGGTGCACCTTATCCAGCAAGATAAGGTTTCAAAGGAAGAGCTCAAGGCACAGGTGGTTGATCTAACGGTCTACATTCAACAATGGTCATCTCCTGATGAACAACCTACCACATCATCGGCCACGCCACAGTTATTGTCCCAGGAACAAATTAACAAGTTGGAAATGAGGAGAAATTTGGATAAGACCACGAAAACTTGGTTCCGACAAGTCTTGGACATTGGAAATATGGACATCAATTTGGCTGTCTGAATAGAAAATAAGTTCCTAGAAGTACAGATGTCTCTTGAAGGCACAAATAAAATCTGTGAGGGGTTCCCAAAGAAGTATAAGAGTGCCTATCCAAAAATTGAGGCTATCCTCTCACTGTCAAGTGAGATATGGGAAAAGGACCTTGCCTTCAAGGATGATGACCATTGGCTAATGGATGTATGGAAGTAGGAACAAATCTTAGAAAGAATAATTCTGGATATTGAATGGGCCAAGGAGGCCAAAGGAGATTGTGCTAAATATCTCAAGCTGATAACAGGGTATGAGATACCTGCTGTTAAGATCAATCCATAAAGCATAAAGCCACACTTCCGAAGGATGGAGAAGGGAATGTTAGCCAAGGTCACCACAGATTTTATGAGCTATGTCACATGAGCTTTCACCCAGTCTAAGATTTTTGAGGACAACGCTGCCAAGTATGACGAAGACTGGGGAAAGCTCATTAACAATTCCAAAGAATGGAGTTATCAAGTGTCAAGATCTGACATCATTGAGGTCGACAAGCTTTGATCGATGATCTTGGGATTCATGGAGTATGCGGATTTGAAGAAATGGGAAGGAAACCCTATCATTGATGAAGATTTTCTAAAAGAATAGCTACAGCAGAGGGCAATCAACAAAAAGACAAAATGCTACAGTGCTGCCACTAGAAGACAAAATAGGGAAAAGACAAAAGATGTTTTTAAATGTAATATATTTGGGGGTAGGTGAAACCCTGTTGTAAAGTGAATCTTGGCCACTCATTTTTCTTTTTGAAAACTATAAATAGGGGTCTCCTCCTCTCATTTTAAGGGAGTTGAGTTGTTGTAAAGGCATACTGTAGAAATTATAATAGAAATACGGTGCTCTTGGTGTATTTTGGATTTCTTCACATGTTTCATGATTCTTCTCCAATAATATAAAATTCTAGTTCAAGTTATTTTGTTGTTCTTAGTTTTCTTTTAGCTATCCTTAGTAGATTTAGTAATGTTTTCTTTGGTTGTGAAGATTCATGCTATGTGTATGCTTTTCTTGTCCATACTTTTAGTCATTCGCTACTAGTAAGTGATTGTGCAAAGTTAGTTTGGACCATGATTTTATAGCTGCTTTTTAAACCTCATCTTTATTCACATCTAAATGGTGAATGAATGATGAAATATCTACAGTTCTTAGAAGATAGCATAGATTTCATGACATTGTGAAATTTTTGGCTAAGTGAAATTCTATTTTAAGGAAACTGTCCATAGCAGGAACCTCCATGATCACTGTTCATCAATAGTTGCAGGTCCAGGAACCTTCCCTCTTCCCTGCCTTTTTCCCTTTTTTTAAAGAGATAACCTATACTAAGGTTCATTGCACATTGTAAAGCCAAATTCAACAAAAAGATGGAGTTCAAGACTGTTGTTTGAACCTGCAGCAAAGTGCAGTAATTTCATATCCAAAGAACTCTATTCGTAGACCCGATTTTCCTTCAGCTTTGACTCACATAAGACTACCTTGTGATTCCATCAAATCACATCATACATCGACTGATTTATTCCAAGCATCATCATGACCTGACATCCGAGAGACCTTGGGATAGTGTTCTGCAATTTGATTGTGGGGGATTGTATTTCAAGAGAGGTAATGCACCTACACATTACCTATGTTGTGAAGTGCATAAAAACACCATGAATAGAACTGGCACTAGAAGGAGGGATTTTGGAGAAAAATTTGGATCAAATTGGGTCTTTCTCCCATGAGAGATTTCATCGAGTCTTGAGGTCTACATTGAATAAAGGAGAATTTAAGAAATTGCATCCCCTTGTCAGAGCTAAAAGAGCTAAGTGAAGGGAACCATCCATCTCCAATTCACCAGACCAACTCACTTCTCTTTCACCTCCGCCTTCTCCATTATCATTGGTAGTACCACCTTCCACTCATTTGATCCAAACAACCTTCCAGGCCACCACTTTGTCTGGGCTAAACATTGCCTTTCAACCAAACATAGTATCAAACCTTGTAGCTATCCTTGTACAAATGCCATTTTGTATGGTATAGCTGCCTCCATCGCCTCCACCCATGTCATGGTTGGGCAAAAACCCATCCCCTTTGGCCTTCAATTTCTATCATGATATGCCAAAGAATCCTGAAAGCTTCTACATGAAATTCAATACTCGAGACCCGCAAAGGACTATGGAGGAACATGTAATGATTTTAGAAATCACCTTGAAGACTATGCAAATTATATATGAGGACATGGCTTGCAAGCTCTTTCCCTACTCCCTCGGGGAGGAGGCATTTTATTGATATGTCAACTTGCTTGTCGGAATGATCAATACTTGGACTCTTCTAAAGGAGGCTTTCTTGCAGAAATTGAAGACCCCAATTAGCCCTACAGACTTGTACTGACACTTCATGTCAATTCAAAGAGAGATCAATGAACCGATGAGATCATTTAATGATCACTTTCACAGAGCATACACTCGGCTACAGGCCCCGTACTTTTTCAATGATGTTGTTTTTCCTGTTTATTATGCAACATTGGATAACCTTACTTCAGCTCTATAAAAATAATGTGACCATCGACCGCTAGGTTGGTCGATGCATATGTTGAGGCCATTATTGCTAGCACGGATTTGGGGCAGAATATTTCTGGTCCATTGCCTTCTCTTGGGAAAATGACACATCCGACGTAGATTCAAGGGCTTAGTCAAACTTTGCAGCATCAGACACCCCTGTTGAATCCAATACCACAACTACCTATGGTTCCACACCCTCGGTAGCCAATGAACCAGGCACCTCCATTCCCTCACTACTTGTTGTCCCAGCAACAACATTCCCATCCTCAGCCATCCTAGGTATCGACGTATCTCCAAGCAACGAAGTTCCCACCCACTCATCAAAATAAGTTGGTTGCACAACCTATGTTCCTCCAGAATTCAACGTCGCAACCAAACAATGTTGAAAAGGCTAGGATTTATGAGCTCACAAAGATGATCAAAAATATATCCACAAAAATGACACACTTGAGGAATCAGAATAACCAGTTGTAAGCATCACAAAAGAGCATTCAAGCTAACCTTAATTGTGATAACCAAGATCATCGTGAAAGCCGGGACAGTCAGGATGCCAGCACGTCATCCAGGCAGAATTATGACAAAAGTCAAAATTCAGATCAGAAATTTGATAGAAGGCTCTTCTAAAGACAAAACCAGATGTGGAACACAAGACCCAACAACAGTGGTGTCCCCACACCCCTGGATTAGACTAACAACAATGAGAACACTGCAAGCAGAGTTTACCTGACTGAGGCCACTTTATCTGGTTGGTGTCGCATACACAAAACAAGTCAACACTCTGAGTTGGACTATTCAGAGTTCCAAAATACTGCCGACATCTTCCAAGTTGAGGTCTAGAATGTTGTCAACAATTTGGGGTGCAAAGACATTGTCCCGTTTGACCCGTATGACTCTTGGGTGCTGGTGGTAAATCAGGCCCCTTTTCCAAAAGTTGAGTGCAACAGACTGGAGTAGGAGGGTGCCAACTCAAGCAACAATGATAAAGTGGAAGAAGTAAGTTCCTAAATTCCTTTGGCTCAACTTTTTGATTTAGTAGATAATGGTCCTAAAGAGGATGAATAAGAGCCTAGGGAGGACGAAGCCCAAATGTTTGACCAACGGACTACCCCTTACAACCTCAGGAATAGACAGGTCGATGGTCATCCTGGAGGTCCTTTTATAACCTCCACTCCACCGAATAATTTCAGCACCCCTCCTGATCCAAATGCAAGCAATAACCCAAGTTTTCCCCATACACCCACATAGTACCTCAACAAGAACAAACAATAGAACCATGACCAAAGCCAACCCACTAGCTCCTCCCAAAATGTTTTCTATGATCAGGAAGTCGAGCAGATGGGGGATTACATTGTTGAAGAATTTAAAAGGGTGAAGCTAAGCGTGTCCACCTTTGACCTATTAAAGGTGCCTACCATCAGGAATTCCTTTTTTAGAATGATAAATGGGACTCCATTGGGGTCGACTCGAGAAGATCTAGCTAAGAGGGTCTCCTTCAACGATCAGCAAAATGAGTTGGTCGTTAGATAGATCTTCAACAATAAGTCTAACCTGCCTACAAGTCAAGAAGCAAACAAGCAATCCAACAAAGTAACTAATCAGACACCAACCCAAAGCAGGGGAAATGAGAAAGACAAAGGCCAAGTCACCCAGGTGGACATTTTCAGTGGATTGTTTTAGGGGAAATTCAAAACTCCTCCCTTTCTGACCACCATTCACGTGTTTGGGAAGAACCTCCACAACTGCCTGTTGGATTCGGGGGCTTCGACCAATGTCATGCCCTTGACTGTGTGCAAGGAACTCAGAATAATGCCAACTCCCTCCCGACGGAAGGTAACACAGATTGAAAAAACTGAGATCAACATAGTGGGGGAAATTAACAGAATACCTATGCAAATTTTTTGGTAATCCCCAGATCCAACAGACCATAGATATTCAGGTGGTTGATATCCCAGATATGTATGGTATAATCCTAGGAATGGATTTCACAAGGGCGTTGAATGGAAATGCCACGACTGACTACTACCATATGTGGTTTCCATGGAAAGGAATGTCGAATCAGATTCAGATCGATTGGGAGCCATGGATGAGATTCATGATCATCGAATACAACATGAACAAGGTGTTATTTGCTGAAACTGATTTGGGGAATTATTCCCCGGTATTGTATCTACACGAGCAGGAATGCCTTGAAGAAGAGAGAACAAGCGAGGTTTTCCTTGTATTATGTAGCTTGACTACTAATCTAGCCAATTCCTCTCAAAGCACTAAAGTGCTGATAGAATCTGATGATGAAGAGTCAAGAGAGGATGACAATCTTGGGTTATTGGACGACTTCCAAAATTTCATGGAAAAGTGTGTACAAGACCAGCCTAGCTTGGGAGCCTGAATGAACTTTCAAGGACTCTTGTTGGATAATTGGTGCAGGGTGCATAATACTTCTCATTCCAAGTTTGACTGTTGTTTTTTTCAAACAACGATTGAACACATTAGAAGAAAAACTACTCTGAATGAGAAAGCTGGGACGGCACCGCTTGAACAAATGTGTTTTGTCCCTGCACCTCCCCAAACGGTTATTGAAATGAAGGCCCCACCAAGGGTGAAAGTTGGATCTGTGTTCAAGGATCCTCCTAGATTCTAGACATTGTACTTTCACGAGTCCAAATCCAAGCATGAGGCTAGAGCAAGTTTCAAATTGATCAGTCCCAGAGGTAAGTCATACTTTGTTGCTCAAAGAATTCAGTTTTATTGCACCAATAATGTAGCAGAGTATGAGGCCTTGGTCCTAGGCCTCCTGATGGCTTTAAGAAAAGGTGTCAAAATGCTCCAAGTGTTCGAATATTCAGAGTTGGTCATAAAGAAATTTAGGAAGATCTATTCTTGTTATGATTGAAGACTCACCAACTATAGGCACCGGGTGTGGGATCTATTGGAAGGACTAGATGCATTCAATATCCAATTCATCCTGCATTCTCAGAATCATATGGCCAATGCCTTAGTGCAGGCAACAAGCACGTTACAACCACTGTCCTTGTTAAGCCTCAAAATATTCATGGTGGAACTCACCTCTATCCCATCTATGTCGGATAGCGTAGCCAACTTCCAAGTATTCAACGATGACAAACACATCTTAGATTTTATCACTAGTTTAGATGTGTTTGCTACCCAGATAATCGATGAGGTTGAGCCTCAAGAGGCTGACCTGGATATAGAGGGGATTATCAACCTAAAGACCAATACCATCCCTAGGGGGATGGTCCAATTAGAGAAAATATTTGACTTGGATTAGATCAAAGATCAGGATCAGTAGGCTAAGAAAGATACCATCAATGGCCAGTGTGACACCTACAACCTCATAACTGTTGGGAATGCTAAGAACATGTTCATTGGTAAGGTGTGCACTCTTGAGGAAAGAAAAGGTATACTTGAGGCTCTACAGAAGTACCATGATGTCATCGCCTAGAGCTATGAGGATCTCAAAACGTATGATACATCAATTATCACCCACACCATCCCTCTCAAACCAAGTGTGAAGCCATTTTGATAGTAGTAGCACCCTGTCAATGCTTTACTGGAACCAATAATATACAAGGAAGTAAAAAAGTTATTGTCAGCCAGGATCATCTTTCTGGTTAGACATTCCACATGGGTGGCGAATTTGGTCCCTGTTAGAAAGAAAAATGAGGAAATTAGATTGTGTGTCGACTTCCACAACCTGAACCGAGCCTCATAAAAGGATAACTATCCTGTAACTTCATTAGATGAGGTGTTGCAGATAGTAAACAGCTCTCAAATGATGTCCTTCCTTAATGGATATTCAGGGTACAATCAGGTCATGGTATAGTACGAAGATCGGCACAAAATGACATTCACCACCAAATGGGGAACTTTCGCTTATAGACGAATGTCATTCAGACTAATCAATGCTGGTGCTACTTTCCAGCACGCCATGGATATTGCTTTCAAGGACTTGATCAACAAGTGCATAATCATCTACATCAATGATTTGATAGTGTTCTCAAAGCAGTGGGGTAATCACGTCGCTGACCTATGCAAAGTCTTTCAGAGATGTCGTGAATTCAGGGTTTCCCTTAATCCAAAGAAGTGTATCTTCGGTGTCACTGAAGGGAATCTCCTTGGACATGTCCTATTAGAGAGGGGAATTTATATGGACCTTGAGCATATCCAATCAATCATTAAGATTCAGTTGTTAGGCAGAAAAAAGGAATTAAAATCTTTTTTCAGAAAGATCAACTTTGTCCACAAGTTTATCATAGGCTTCACGGAAATCGTCAAACCACTCAATGCTATGCTAAAATAGGATGCCAAGGTCGAGTGGACCTTGGAAGTAAAGCAATATTTTTGGGAAATCAAGAAGGAAATTGCTGATGCCCTTGCGTTGGTCAGTCCCAACTACCTAAAGCCCTTCTACATCTACTCGTTCACTTCAGATCATTCGTGTGTTAGTATCTTGACATAGAAGGATGATGAGGGGACCAAAAATCCGATTGCCTTCATGAGTACCCCTTTGAAGGATGTTGAGCTACACTATCACAACGTTGAAGAAAAATCCTATGCCCTTGTTAAGGGGGTCAAGAAGTTCAGGCATTATAACTTGCACAACAAAGTGTTTGCTATAGTTCTTGACCCCATGGTGAAGACATTGCTTATGTAGAATGAGCTAGGGGAGCAAAGGGAAAAATGGATTGCATTGCTCTAGGAGTACGATATAGAAATCTAACCAATGAGGCTAGTGAGAGGATAGGCATTTTCCAAAATGATGGAAAACATGGTTATTGAGGCTAGGCTCGAACTCACAGTGCAACAGTACTAGCTAGAAGATGTCTCTCCAAGGGAATGGTATGATGACAATATATTACCTGTTGAATCATAAATGTCTGCCTCATCTACAGGGGTCCAAAGGTGAGCCCTTAGATTGAAAAGAAGCAGTTACATGTTGCAGGGTGTCGTATTATACAAGAGGAACCGTGAAGGTATCTACTTAAGATGCCTTGGTAAAGAAGAAGTTAATCATGTTCTTAGGGAGTTCCATGATAAGTTCAAGACTGGTCATAGTTCTGGTTTATCAACTATGCATCAAATATTGAGAGTTGAGTACTATTGGCCCATAGTTTTCAAGGATGCTCATGGTCATGTCCGTACTTTCCACTTATGAGAGACTGCTGCCACCCGAGAAAGGAATGTTGTTGTTCCATTGCAACCTATTTTGGAGGTAAGGTCATTCGCGTAGTGGGGTCTCAACTTCATTGGTCCAGTAAGCCCTCCATCATCTGTTAGAAACTGTTATATTATGACCACTACTAATTATTGTACTAGGTGGATAGAAGCAATTTCTTGTAGGCAATGCACAACTGAAGTAGTAATTAATTTTCTGGAAAGTTTTATTTTAAATCGCTTTGGTTGTCCTTATGCACTGGTATGTGATAATGGTCTTGCATTTGCTTCGATAAAATTCATGGGTTGGGCCTTTGATTATGGTATCGCCCTTAAGTTTTCCTCCAATTATTAGCCTCAAGGCAATAGCCTTGCTGAGTCAACCAACAAGAACTTGATCACTGTGATCAAGAAATTACTAGATAGGAATCCCAAAGACTAGCATACCCAACTGCATTTCGCCCTTTGGGAAAATCGTACCCATCACAAGGCTACCCTTGGAGATTCCCCGTACCATCTTGTTTATGGCTTGGAGCCCATTTTCCCTATACATTTGAAAATCCCTACCCTCCACTTCATCAATGATTTTTATGAAGGGGTAGACTGCAGAGAAGCTCGCCTCGCCAAGATGCTACACCTAGAAGAATTATGAGACTATGTAATAGATAATTTCACCAAACATCAAGGCGTAGTCAAAAGATGGTTCAACCACTGAGCCAAAATTAAGGCCTTGCAAATTTTTGATCTGGTCCTTTATTGGGACAAGGCCCACAAAAAGAAAGGGGGACATAACAAATTTGACAAGCTTTGGCTTGGCCCCTTTCAGATTGATGAAATCCTTGGAGATAATGCTTTTCATTTAAAGACTTTGACTGGTGAAGATGTCTCATTGCCTATCAATAGGAAACACCTTAAGCATTACTTCTAGGCCTGATCTCTTCTCAAGCTATTTGTGTAAATACCTGTACATAGGTTAGGGAAGGTTTTCTTGCTTTGTCCTTTTGTTTTGTTCTATTTTGCTTGTTCCTCGATCACTCTTGTCTCGGCCTTGAAAGAGTCTCTATGTTTTGCTATGGTGGCCATGCTTGGCTCGATAAACGGTTTGCACTACTACTCACTCTTGCATTGTTCTCTAGATAAGCCTTCATTCCCTATTAGTAAACTCTGAAAGCCCCTAAGTATTGGCTTTCAAATTTTAAACTCTGAACTAACCTAGGATGGTGTCTCGATTGAATTTCCTGCATCTATCATGAAACACACAGGAACACATTTTAAAATTTCCAAAGAATGGTATGGTGATTACTGAGAAGGTTGGATAAGTGAAAAATTTAAAGTCTATTCCAGTGACCACTGTGGTTCCCAAGCCCATAGTGAGCTTCGTTGCTTACACAGTTGAACATAAAGAAAAGGAGAAATGCTGAAAAGAAATCAAATGAGAAAAATAGACAAAATGAAGATAACAACTGTATGGGTGTGCGAATATCTCTACCAAGGCTATGGATTCTTGGTTGGTAGTAGAGCTATGTTCATGGTGTCATTACGACAACTCCATTGAGGCTATAGACATTTGACTGGCAATAGAGCAATGTCCAGGTTACTTTTGGGGTCAGGAAAATTACGTATCTTTTCCATCCTGATTAGTGGTTGCCCATGCTATCTCTAAGGAAAGGAAATGAAATCATCAAGCACACACCTCCATGATGATTTCATGGTGTGATTTAGTTTCACCTTCCTTAACTTGCTCTTAGTTCAATTTGAAAATTAGCTTCGGCATGCGAAACCAGAGATCATGGGTTTAGAATGAATATTTATCTCCAAAATGTCGGGAGCATTCTCCCAGCGGAGTTGCCATTTTTTGTGCCTATTGCACACATGCCTCGTTCGGAACAGGGACCCTCTCTTTCCTTTTTGCTTTTTGGATACATTTTTCCTTACCTCATTTTGCATGCCTTATTTTGACGTCCTTGATGGTCAACATGTTCCCAAAAGTCAAATTTTAGGTTTGACCTAATTTTTCCCACCTAAAAAGTGATAAGTCTTGAGCCCTTTCCGGTTTTATCTGACAGTTGGCCTTTCTGACATTCAAGGCACCTTCCAGGCCTAGACCCTCGGGTTTCCCCTCTCGTGTTTCCCTTTGTGGGTTTCCATGTAGACTTTGCCTTTCTTTGAGGCCGACAGTTGGCATCTTCCCGGCCTCTGGATCCTGACCCCACGATGGTTGTTCAAACTATTTTTTAAAGTTGACGGCTCTGCCCATATGTCTTCCCGGACACTACACCCTAACTCTCATATTTCCATCTGAGTTTTTCCATTCCAAACGGCCACTGGTTGACGTCCTTTCGGACCTCGGACCCTGGGTTCTTGTTCGTTGTTTCACTTGCATTTTGCAAATTTTCAAGTGGTCATGGCTCAACGTCTATCCGGCCACTAGAACCCAGACCTTTTGCTGCCACCTAGGAAATTTGAATCCACCTACCTTACCTGTCACTATACCAAGCATTTACTGAGATATTAATGGCACTAGGGGCTATTTAAATGGGTTCTGACCTATCATTTTCACATGACAAAAAGGAATTCAAAGATCTCGCCAACCCCAACATCCTCTGTCTCCACGCCTGAGCTCCAGCTTCGCCGTTCCTTATGAATTCAGCACAGAACTTCTTTGGGGAGTCAAGGTAGGTTCATCGCCTGCACCTCCTTTCCTTCTTTTGAAACCATTGCTCAAAACTTAAAGGGGAAAATCCAAAATGAATTTGAAAACTGGTAAGAGAGTCCCCCCTGCCAAAAACCCATAAATTAGAAAATTAAAATCATGAGATTGGTATCCAAAAATCAAGACTAGAGTTTGACCTCCTCGTTGCTATTCTTCGAAATGGGTGACTGCCTCCTTCAGGCTCGAACCTCTCTGAGGCCATGCACGAAAAGTTAGAACTTAGAAAAATTGAATGGCAAACAAACTCACCCCAGGTCTCGGCCTCCGGACTTCCCCTCTTGGGTTTCCATTGTGCCTCCGCCATTCCAAATGGATTTCTTCCTACGTCCTTCTAGACCTCGGATCCTAAAGGCATGAAGTCTATCACAAACTGCAACCAAAACCAAACTACAAGGCTGTCCTCAAGCCTCGATACTTGGACTTCCATCCTCGCATCACTGTCCCTGTTTTGCTATTTCAAATGGCTACCATCACACATTTTTCCAACTCTCGAGCCCCGATCATCCCTCCGCTATGCACATTTTAAAATGGAAAACATGGCGTCCAAACTCCTTCAGGACCCTGGCCTTTGGAATTCCGTATCTGTAATTCCATATCGCTTTCACCATCCCAGATGTTGGGTCTTAAACCTCCATCCACTGCTAGGTTATTCGCCAACTGTTAATCTGCCTCAGGTATGGTCTTCCATACTTCCATCCTTAGACTTTCATCCACATTTTGCCATTTCGCACGGCTATCCCATAGAAACTTGTTGACCCCAGCAACCCGGACTCTGAAGCCCAACTCCCGGAATGTTGTTTTTCTTGCATTGTTTTAAATAGCCAACCCTCGACGACTTTCCTGCAGCTAAAGCGTGAATGCAAGAATGATCGGTCAAACGGCCTCCAAATCGAAAATGGACTTCAACCAACTTCCTAAAAATGGACCTTCTTTCACACCAACCCTTTATTGAACAAATCCAGGATTGGGAAAGATCTTTGGGAGTGCCTTTCCTTGTTTGCCCCTCTAAACGACATTCTGCCAGAGGAAGTCCAACCCTTGGAACCTGGGTCACCTATTTTCCTTCTAAAGATGTTTCTATCAAGTGTTAGACTCTTCTCAAATAAATTTGGTGGATCTAACCTTGATTTGCAAGGATTTTTTCGAGGTCGCTCTCTCATGCTAATCTTACTAACTCCCATCTTTTTGTGCAAGATTTATGGAATCTAGTGCAAAGGCCTCTGGGATGGCCAAGGAAAAAGGGAAAAGAACCGCCAAAGCCCCTTGAGGAAAAGAGGACAAAGATCAGATGAAGTATCAATTCCAAGGGGCACCTTTGCATTCCAAGGTCACAACCAGTTGGAAGAACATCACATACACCAATATCGGGCAAGTCGATATTGATGAATTTATGTGAAGGGTCAAGGTAGACCCAAAGATAGACAATGCAAAGTTGATCAGAAGCAATAGACTTTCCAAAGTCATAGGATTCCTACCCACCTTGGTGGCCCCTGAGCTGATAATGGCTTGTCGAGAGGCATGCCAAATTGAAACAAGAACCATCATGGATAGGGATGGTAACATGTTGGCTGATATGTCCCCTATTGAGATAACTAACACCTTCCATATCCCTTCCTTCGAAAGCATGGAGGCCCCAACCATAGAGAAGTGTAAAGCATTATGGGATCAAGATCCTATAAAGTGCAAGAAGCTGATCAACCAATATTGGTTGAAAGACAAGCGGGCCAGTGCTACCAAAGTTCCCTAAGAGCTCTACTGCAGTGACTTCTTTGAAGACTATCATGACTTGGTCACCCTACTGAGCAGAGTAATGGGCCTTCCTGCTATGGCCTTCTTCCAAGAATGGATGTTGTACTTTATTGAACAAATTCTCCGTGGGTGTGACACTGCATTCTATTGGGGGAAGATAATCAACAATTGTTTTCACGAGCAATTCGTCAATGTAAGAAAGACCTCCAAATTTTACATGATGTCTTACCTAGTCTACTTTCTTGCCAATTGGCGGCATTATCATGGATTGTCTACAATTCCCAATGAGGCACTGGGAAGAGAGCTCAAACCCTACAACAGATACCCATAGCTGCAATATAGGAATTTCAAGCGAGACTACTATTTGGTAAATGATGCCTTTATTCAATATATCATTTGGTCTCTGGGAGGTGATTTTGAGAGAAGATTCTCTCACAGTGCTAGGGCCCTTCTCAAGCACTATTCCTTCCTTTCATAAAATTCCCTAAGTTCACCTACAGTTGTGCCCAAGGATTCATGGAAAGGCTGAATAACTTGCCCCGGTACCCTAATGACTGGATTATACTATTGGAGCTAACATGGTAGCTAAAACATATCCACCATATTCTGAGCAGTAAATATCTAGCAGGAACCCCCTATCTCCTCAGACTTGGCCAGGAGTTGTATCAAATTCATACTTCCCAATGTGCGGGCAACTCAAAAAAGGAGCTGGTCGAATATCACTTCAAGCAGGATACAGCTAGGCCACAGATGGACCCATACGGTCACATTAGAAAGGCATTTGGACCAGAGTATGCCCACCTCCACCACGTTGAGGATTTTTGGGCTAATTGAAAAGATGACTTTGAAGTACAGATACGACATTATATGCATATGACCGCCTACTTCATGGATAGAATAAAATTGTGTCCAATTCTAGATGAGCTAGAAGAAGATGAGAGCACAATGATCGACCCAAGGTATAGTGCCATCACAAATCTGCCACTACCTTTAATTGATTGGGACGAGCAAGAGGTTGATGACCTGGACATTCTTACCAACCCCATTGAGGCTCATAAAAAGACATGGATTAGTGGGCAGGTCACTCGATTAAAGCAACAAGGAGTCACCTTGACATTCAAGGGACTCGAGAATGAGCCAAGTGGTTCTAATAGTGGGACGACTACTACTACAACTAGAGAAACATCTAAGTCTCCACCATCTGTTATGTCAAGGAAGAGGAAGGAGGTTGATGAGCAACAAAATAATCTAAGATGCCAGTGATACCTAAGGACCCACTCCACGAAGGTGAGGAGATGGAGATGAACCCACTAAAGTCTCCACCTGATTCATCTGTTTCTGCAACTATTGCTACTATTGGCACCATTCCACCCACTTCACTTACAATAGTTGCTTCCTCTCTACCTGTGGTGGACATTTCAGTCCACCTCGCCTCCACCTCTCTAATCATGTAGGTCATATCGGTGGAGTCATCCTTCACCATGACCTCACCAATGTCATCATCCTCCATGTCTCCTTCCCTTCCACCCACTTCACCTGCTGTTGCAATGCCTACCCTCACTCTCCCAGAGTCCTTCATTAAATATATGCAAAATGTACCATCCGAACTTTCGGGAATGCTTGCAAATCCAATGGTGCAAGCTGCAATAGCCCAAGCAATGGTTAATGCCCCAGATCTCCCTCCTCCTATAGAACCACTGAGGATGGAGGCAACAATGCAAATCTCAGATGAGCTCGAGTGACGACAATAGGAGGCAGCCGGCAGGCCAGAGGATGAGGAATTTGTGTATCATGAGCATCCCATCTATGAACATCGGGTTATCGATGAGGTGGCCTATGAGTCTTCCAGTGAGGGCAATGAGGATCAAGGAACAAACATACTCCAAGAGATGGTCAATCTAGAGCTTGACGTAGAGTGGAACAAGAAACTTAAGGAGATCACAGGCAATGAAGCTGAAGGACAACTTACCATTGAAGAAAGAGTTGTTTTTCCAGGGACTAAAGGTAGTAGGTCTCCTACAAAATGACATGGTCAAACCCCAAAGCATGAGGAAGAGGCATCCTTCCACAAAGATGAACAAGAGGATAAGCCCGAGGAAGATGAGCATGACTAGGAAGAAGAAGAAAAGGGTGCTGAAAGGGAAGACCACCCTAAAGAGCAGTTGCTCATCAAATCTCCTACCAAATGCATAACTCTCATACAAGATTCTGATGAGGAGAAGGAGGATGCAAGGGCTGAGTAGGAGACCCTTAATGTCAAGGCCTTTGAGCTTATGGTGGAGGACAACAAAGGTTAATAGGAATCACCCAAGGCAAGGCTGGAGGCAATACTGGCTAGAGCTCAGATTATGACCAAGAAAGAGAAGAAGCCAAGAATTAGATCTAAGGTAACGATGGATGCCTCTAGATCCAAGGAAGTGCAAATAGCTATGTCGGTGGTTGGAGAATAGGGAATAAGCTATAACATCTCCACCATTGACTTGGGAGTGGCTACTAGGGAACAAAAGGTCGACCACCTCCAAGAATCAGTCACCACAGTGGTGCACCTTATCTAGCAGGATAAGGTTTCAAAGGAAGAGCTCACGGCACAAGTGGCTGATCTGATGACCTACATTCAGCAATGGTCTTCTCCTAATGAACAACCTACCACGTCATTGGCCCCACCACAATTACTATCCCAAGAACAAATTAACAAGCTTGAAATGAGGAGAAATTTGGATAAGACCACATAAACTTGGTTCCGATAGGTCTTGGACATTGGAAATATAGGCATCAATTTGGCTGTCCAAATAGAAAATAAGTTCTTGGATGTATAGACATCTCTTGAAGGCATGAAGCAAATCTGTGAGGGGTTCCCAAAGAAGTATAAGAGTTCCTGTTCAAAAATTGAGGCTATCCTCGCACTGCCAAGTGAGGTATGTGAAAAGGACTTTGCCTTCAAGGATGATGACCATTGGCTAATGGATGTATGGAAGCAGGACTTTGATTGCTAAAAGGGAAGGCTAGAATAGATCTTAGAAAGAATAATTTTGGATATCGAATGGGCCAAGGAGGCCAGAGGAGATTGTGCTAAATATCTCAAGCTGATAATAGGGTACAAGATACCTGTTATTAAGATCAATCTTGTTGTAAAGTGAATCTTGGCCACTCTTTTTTCTTTTTGAAAACTATAAATAGGGGTCTCCTCCTCTCATTTTAAGGGAGTTGAGTTGTTGTAAAGGCATGCTATAGAAATTGCAATAGAAATATAGTGCTCTTGATGAATTTTGGATTTCTTCACATGTTTCATGATTCTTCTCTAATAAGTTAAAATTCTAGTTCAAGTTATTTTGCTATTCTTAGTTTCCTTTTAGCTATCCTTGGTAGATTTAGTAATGTTGTCTTTGGTTGTGAAGATTCATGCTGTGTGTATGCTTTTCTTGTCCATACTTTTAGTCATTTGCTGCTGGTAAGTGACTGTGGAAAGTTAGTCTCGACCATGATTTTAAAGTTGCTCTTTAAAACTCATCTTTATTCACATCTATATGGCGAATGAATGATGAAATATTTGCAGTCCTTAGAAGATAGCATAGAGTTCATGACATTGTGAAATTTTTGGTTAAGTGAAATTCTATTTTAAGGAAACTGTCCATAGAAGGAACCTCCATGATCACTATTTATCGATAGTTGTAGGTCTAGGAACCTTCCCTTTTCCCTTTTTTTTAAGAGATAACCTATGCTAAGGTTCATTGCACATTGTAAAGCCAAATTCAATGAAAAGATGGAGTTCAAGACTACTTTTTGAACCTACAACAAAGTATAGTAATTTCCTATCCAAAGAACTATGTTCGTAGACCAAATTCTCCTTCAAATTTGACTCATGTAAGACCACCTTGTGATTCCAAAAAATCACATCATACATCAATTGATTTATTCCAAGCATCATCATGACCTGACATCCGAGAGACCTTGGGATAGTGTTTTGCAATTTGATTGTGGGGGATTATCTTTCAAGAGAGGTAATGCACCTATGCATTACCTATGTTGTGAAGTGCATAAAAACACCATCAACAATACCCTAAAGGACATAGTTTTGATTAAGGGTAAAAAATGGGTTTTGATGGGGCCTAGAACCCAATACAAAGGAAAGAAAGTTGCACTTATGATAAAACATAAACCATCAATAGAACAACATCAGCCTCAAATAAGATAATTGTGACTATACATAGCTGATAACAAAAAAGAAAGGGTAAAAAACCCTTACACAACCTAATTTTAGCTGGGACCAAAACCCTTTTATCTAGACCTAGAAGCCCATGAAAGTATAAAATAAAACTTGCTTGCATCTTCCAAGAAACAACACACTAGCCTCTCGAGGAATAAACCCTAGAGCTAATGGAAATATCCACCTTAATGGTATCAAACACCATCAAACCCTTAATCAAAAATATCAACTCCTCCAACAAACCCACCACAAGGATGGGGTAAGAGAGCACCATGAACCATAGGAACCCGAAACAAAAATCAACAACCCTACAACACAAAAGCATCTGGTACTAGGAAACCAACTCAACCTCCACCTCTGAAGGAGGGAGCTCAACTCTACTAGAAAGGAAACCTCACTGAGCTAATCCACCACAACCTATAAACTCCAGCCCCCTCAACCTCCACCTCCATAGGAACTGCAACTAAGGGATCCAAAGACCATCTCCTTCCAAATCTACCTCTAGAGGAAAAGAACCCACCTCCATAGGGTTGAAGGAAATAACTAGCACAAAAACCAGACAAGCGAGCAAGGACTCCTTCAGTAACCTCTGTACCAAGATCAACAACAAGAACACACCCCACAATAGGGCCACCAAACACAAGAAAGGCCCAACACAGAACCAAAACCAAAAATAGACAACAAAACAAAACTCATCCAAAAAAGCCACAAAACAAGAGGCTACAAAGCCTCACCACAAACTAGAGAAAAAGAGGAGAAATATTCCTCCCACATGAAAAGAGAAGGAGAGACCCCACCATCAGCCCAAGTCAAAACCAACCAAAATAGCTCCAAAAGAAATTCAACAAAAGGCCCAAGAGCCGACCCACAAAAACAACCAAGGCACCAAAACACATTGACCACAACCCACCAAGAATTAGGGGACATGAGCCAAGCAAAAGCCCCCACAACACATCCACAAAAGAACACACTAGTCAACCTCAACTTGATAAAAAAAAACAACACAAGGAACCCAAACAATAACTCCTCATAAAACCAAGAGGAGGCAACACTCAACTGGAAAAATAAACCTAGGCCAAAAGACCACCAAAGATTTAAACCTAAAGAGAAAAAAAGCAGACAAGCCCCAAAAGGGAAAGAGGAGCTCAAACAGGAAGGAAACCAAAAGAAGGTCAAACAATAAAACCATCCATCTACTCTAACACATCGGTCAGAGCCACAAATAAGCTACAACTCCATAGATCCAACCAAAAGAATACCCCACCTCTCCACAAGAGGGAGCCCACAAGCCAAAACTCTCCAAAATCCAAAATCCCGAATAGAGAACCACCAAACACATAGCCAGAAGAGGTAGGGGGAGAGAATAAGGATCTAAGAAGTAGAACAAGCCAACAATAAAATCACACCCACCTTCCTATTGCGCTGAATAGGAGCAAAGATAGGCCCATCCAACCACCAATCCACCTGAGAAAACCCCACACACACCCACACCAACTATGTGGAAAGCAACCAATGCAAGATACCAGGCAGAAAGGGAAAACCTAGCTAGAACTTGAAGAGGGAAGAACAATCTCCACCCCCAACAAGAGCATCAACACCAAACAAGAGAATACGAAGAAGATCATGCAAAGGACCCCGAAAAGAATCCATGATAATGCCATTAGAGTCCTCTGCAACTACCAAAATCCTTCTACCACACTTCAAACTATTTCCTCCAACTGTAGCAGCTTCCCAAGCAACTAAGCTACTACCAGGGAAAACCCAAGGAAGCAAATGAGCTCCATCTAGATCCCCGTCATCATCACTTCCTTCATCTGCATCGCTTATAGATTTGAAATCTCTTGCTCCTACCTTCATCGCTCCTGCACCCACTCTCATCCTTCGATAAATATACCCTAAAGGACATAGTTAGTTCTTATGCATGTGTGTAGTTTACATTCTATGTAATTGATAGTATGATGTATAGGTTAATTCCCTTTTTTTTAAAATGTGTCATAATTTTTAGTTAGATGTGCCGTCCTTTGGGGTTTCATGGCAGGGTGTTACACATGGTATCATAGCCCAAGGTTCTAATATTGGGTCCTTTGGTTTTTATGAGCTATTAGTTTGTCCTTGTTGATTAGACTCTTGAACTTATGTTGTTCACTTTTTGTCATCCTCGCCTATTTTTTTGTGACTCTTTCTTTGGTGGTGTGTGTAGGAAGATTCCTAGAGGTCAAGTTGGTGGTTGTGGGCCTAACCACCAAAAAAACCCTTCCTAGAGTTCCCACAAGGCCCTCTGGATGATTAGGGAAACTGTGGTTAGAATCATGGCCAACCAGAGTTAGAGGGAGCTCAGTTACATCCCTTGCTTGAGGAGATTCTTGCTTGCCTAGTCCCTAGACAAGAGGGTAATTAGTAGGTTGTTAGGGAAGGAGAAAGGTCCCCTAGGAGAAGAGATGCTACAGCTGTAGCGGGTCATATGATGGATCTCTTGAGGGCATGTTCTCCTACCTTCAATAGTTATAGTGGTGGTTTAGAGGATGAAACTTGGATGATTGGTGGTTAGAATGGTAGTGTGTTTCAAATGGGCTTCAAGTTATGGGGTGGTCAATTTATATGTAGGAGAATCTAGAGTTAGTTGTGAGCCAAAGATTTATTGCTTTGGCTAGCCAGGTCAAAGTACATAGATTGTTGCACATAGAGGTAGATTCTGGCAACCTACTGCACCCCTGAGATGTAAAGGATATGGCAGAGGTATGAGATGTTTCTCTTGTGGAAAATAGGTCCACATAGCTAGATAGTGTCCTTGGAGGAGCAAACTAGAATTTAGTCAGAGGCAGGTAGCCACAGAGCCAATAGGGGATGATGTAGGAAGGTTTCGAGGATTGATTACAATGGTTTATAGCCACTAGATAGAGCATCAAGACACAAATGTGGAGATTATAGTTTGTGGATAGGTCGCTGACTCAGGAGCCTATGGAAATTCTACAGTACAGGAGAATCATCCTTTGAAGTCAGGATATGGAGCAGGTGAGGGTCCAGTGGGATCCTTGTGATGAGATTTTAGCTACTTGAGAGGATCTATCCTAGATGCAAGATTTATACTCATTACTATCTGTAGGCTTCCAAAAGAAGCCTGATTGTGCCCCTCACATTGTTCTTTGTTAAACTGATAGTTGTTCCATTAGGACTAGACATTGGGACATTTTCTTGATGGTAGACTCATTGTTCGATGTTAGTTGATGATACTTGGTAGATGCTAGTTTTACTACTTTGGATTATTTTTAGATGATAATTGATCATACTTTGAGGTTCATGATACTATTGATTTATACATATGTTATGATGGTTATATGGATTTATTTGTGTGTTCAAATTAATTTAGTTATGAGTATCATGTGGTTATATGATTATGTTTATTGTGCATTTAATTGATGTTTGATTTATGTTGTTTACGATTTAATCATTGTTATTCATTGATGTGGATTATTGTTTCAACCATCTTGGTGGGAGGGATAGTGTGGCATTACTTATTCACGAGTACCCTGCTATGTTGTGATTTCCTCTCATGGTGTGTTTGATTGTTTGATATATATATATATATCTCTGTGTGTGTTGTTTAACAGTTTGTCTAATGTAGATTGTAGGTACCAGGCATTGACTCCACCTAAACTATTAGGTCTCAGCGTGCCTTAAAACCTAATGGAATTTCTGTTGAAAATGGAGATGAAAAAAGGTCTCCTACCCTTCCCGTCATCTTTTTGGAATCAAGGAACACTAAGAGAGGGGGGGGGGTGAATTAGTGTTTTGCAAATTTTAACTTTATTGATATGAGCCTTCAAGAATTTATAACATTCAATCAAAAGAAATATGCATGAACATAAAACAAAAAACCACAACACCATAACACAAGAATTTTTTACGTGGAAACCTTGTTAGGGGAAAAGCCACAGTGGAAGGCCAATCCACAATATTATCTGAGTATACTCAAAAATGTTTTACAAAATAGGAATGCACTTGCATTCAGGCGCACTGCCTAGACCTCACTGCTCAAAGAAGACTCACTATCTTACAAAGATAATCAGATTAAATCCATCTGAGAAATTGAATTGAGAAAATAGCATCTACCAATGCTTGATTACAGTTTTGGTTAGGCTCAACAATCAATCTTCTATCCTAACTAATTCTACGCTTTTGTTTTGCTCTGCTCAAACTCACATAACAAAATCCTTAATGCATGAGGTAAACTATGCATAATCACTTTGTAACCCTTCTGATATTCACAACACACGCCGAAATACCTTGTTCGTATATCAAAATGATATGAATGATCACTTATATATATCCGCGACCAAGAGTTTAAGTGCGTGTTGTCAGCTCAAATAAAAGTATGAAAATATTTTCAAACTATCGGCTCAATCCATGGTAAATTATTTATGCACACCAACCAAAGTTTCCATCGTATAGTAATGACTCAAATGATTATTTTCGAAAGCAAAAATACTTAAAAATTACTTCTCAAACATTTGCAACATGTTATATCCTCAAAGTCGGCTTTCTGTACTGATAAACAAGAAATTAATCAATTAAACCTTCTAACTTGCACACCAATGAATGTGCACCCTGGATAAGATAGTACATACACCAAAATATCTTCCCTGATATCCACAACTCAAAATGATAATAGGAAATTACATGTGAATCGATGAAATACATTTTTGTCAGATGCTCTGTTCTTGTTTGACTGTTAAGTACATAACTTCGATCTAACTTTCGGCATGAGAAAATTCTGATGTGTGGAGAAAACCACTGACTAGAGTTTCCATCAATGAAAACACCAAATGAAATTTGTAGTGTCTCTTGCGAACAATCTCCCCCTTCGGCATTGATGGAAACACTTAGGGAAAAATTACTAAGTGTCATATCAATACCAAGACCAATACACTGCCACTCTCCAAAATTTCAAAACCACAACTCTTCCCCTAAGATGATTAAAACAGTTTTCACTGTCTTATTCTCCCCCTTTGACATCAATGGCAAAGGCAGGAATATACATACCAAAAATTAAATAAAATTGTTATGAACAGACTACATATGTACAAAGAGGCTTCTTCAACTTACATAAACTTGAATAAGTCTGAAAAATTGTTCTTCAACAGGTTCAAGCTCATGTCCCAAACCTTCTTGAGACTCTCCAAGATAACCACATGACCACATAATAATTAGGATTGCATTTCTGTAGATTCAAGGTTTGTCGGATCACTGACTGACATGGCATCTTGTGCTTCTTTTAATGCGCTCAACATTGTTTTCATTTTGGGACCAAATAGTCCTCTCAGCTCACAAACTCTTTCAACCATCTTACTTTATTCATGCTTTAGGCTTTTTATCTAGTCAAGCAGGGAGATGACTTGACCTTCTTGTTTCCCAACAAAGACAGTTAGAGGATCAAATTCCTGAGTGATGTTTGCTAACTAAACTTCTCATACTCTTTTGTTTTCTTTTCAAAATCCTCAGTAAACTTAGATAAAGATAGAAATGATTTGTATATGTATCCACCTTCATTCAGAGCACTTTGAATATTATTTATACAAGTAGCTACCAAATTTTTATCCCTAGCTATCATCCCTTTTAGTTTACTGAACCTTTTATCATCAAATTCCTTCTAAACTTTATCCTCAGCTGATTTCTCAAGTGACTCAAAATGAGTACTTACATCATTAACAAGTTTCTTCAGCTCATCAGAGGGAGTACCGAATGAATCCTTAACATATGTAGGCATGATCTTTTCTAGAATATCGGATGCAAGATTTATCAGCTCACTATCTTCAATATGAGATTTGAGAATTTCTTCCCTGATCTTGTTCTGAGCGAATGAAGCTACCTTCATCTTCTGAATAGGAGATAAAGTATCCAATTTGATAGGACCTTTTAGTAGTTCAAGATCAAATTCTTCATGTTGTTCTTCTAGAAACTCTTTCATTGCCTTGGCAGTGTCTCTTGCTTTCACCAAAACTTCCTATAGACACATAAAAATGTCCTAGACTAGCTAATACCATTTTCTAATGTCATGTCTTCTATTAATTAAATAATCTTAATTATTTAATTAATTCACTGCCATCTTTTATTTCCTCTTTATTTAATTAAATACATTTTATTTATTTAATACGTCACTAATATCCTTGTCTTCTATAATTAAATAAATTATATTTATTTAATTATTTATCATCCAGCCACTATAATTAAATAGTTATTTTAATTATTTAATTATTCATTTATCCTCTTCTTCGACAATTAAATAAATTTTATTTATTTAATTGCTTATTAATTTGTCATCTTCTTCCTATTTTGAATTAAATCAAAAGTCAACTTTCTTTCTAATTTTAAATAAAATCATTTATTTAAAATCACCCACTTTCTAATTTTCCTCCACAATTAAATAATTTTAATTATTTAATTGTCTTATTGATTTTCTTTCTAAATTTAGATAAAAGAATTTTACTTAAATTGGCAATTTCCCTCTTTTCAAGTAAATAAAATAATTATTATTTACTATCACATGAATTCACCATTTTGGAATTAATTTCAAAATAGCATTTCTCTCCACAAATTAAGTTATTTCTAAAATAGCTTGATTTTCTAACTCATCCTTTTCCACTTACTAATTCTTATCTCACTCTCACAACTATTCTCTTTCCTTGATTTAATTTCTTAAATTGAATCTCCTCCACTCAATTTAAATTTCACCTTAAATTTTCCCTAACCCTAATTAAGGAGTTGTTATTTTGAATCTTGACCACAAATTCTAGGGAATTTCTCAATCTTTAATCTCATCCGTCCATCCAAAATTTCATTTTCTATAAAACACCAATTTTATCCTCATTTTCGACATCTGGAATCATCTTGAAAAATCTAGGAAATCTCTTAATTTTATTTGTTAATTTTATCTCTTAGCATCTACAATCTACACTTCTTCTTCTTCTTCTATCAAGCAAACAATCATGCATTTCATTCATGGGTTAAAATGAACACTCATACAATCTCATTTGGTTTTAAAATAACAATCACACAACTTCATTGGGTTAGAATGAACATTTGCATATCTCACACTACAAATGGTTAAAATGAACCTTTGATTGACAACACTACAAATAGTTAAAATGAACCCTTGTTTGATAACACCACAAATGGTTAAAATGAACCTTTGTTTGACAACACTACAAATGGTTAAAATGAACCCTTGTTTGATAACACTACAAATGGTTAAAATGAATGTTTGCATGATGTGTTTTGTGGTTTAGTAAAAAAATTTGTAGTGTTTATGCAATTATCTTGCGCCTTGTGTGATCTGGAGAAATAAAAACACTAATGATTTGGTTACTCTATCACACTTTTCATATTTCAATTTGGGATTACAAAGAACAACCATGCGAGTGTGAGTGGAACATATTGCGTGTTCTCTCTCTTTGTTTTTCAACAAAGATTGATCAAACTATGGATATGTTTTCTCGCTATTGTTTACCTTATAAATTGGGCCTATTTTGGTGGGAAAAAGGTACTCACCCCAAAGCGACTCAAACCAACAACGAAGCTTTTTAGCTGAGCTACTCCCAACTGGTATATAAATGTGAATCCTAAAGGAAAGCCTAGGATTACGAGTGTGGATATGTCACACGAACCAAGTAGTACTCCCCAAAACCATGTCGAGCTTAACTTCTTCAAGATGGAGTGCCTCCTAAATAGAGCTTAATCTTGTGCCCCATGTATGGCCACTTGAATGTGTGCCCGAATTAAAAACTTTGTATAGAGGCCAAAAACCTTTTCTATTCTTTGGTGCAACAATGGTCATTGCCAAGGCACCTACATCTTCACAGTTTTTAGTAGAGGTGACCAATCTTCCATGGGAGATTCATGGGGGTTGGAAACTTGGTTGCCCTAAGAAGTGAGTTCACTTTAAGGGGGAGCCCGTGGAGCCAAGCTTCTGAATTCATACGCTAAGAATATGTGGTTGGAGTAAAATCTATGTGGGATCCAAAAGAATATAGTCTTTTCAGCCATAGGGATTGTAAATGTTTTCTATGTGGTTTTTTTTCAATTTCTTTCAACACCATGTGTTTTCCAAGTGTATTCAAACAACATGAACAAATGAACATCCTCTCCAAAATTTGAAACAACACTACAAAATTGACACAAATTTTGTGCAATCTGCCTAGTTTTTTTTTTTACCACAAAATCAAACATTGTGACATATTTTCCATCTTGAACCACATTTGCTAATTTCTGAACCACAATTGCTCTATTGCACCACATATGCTATCTAAAACACCACAATTTCCTATCTCACAATGCATTTTCTTTACTAAACATCGCAATTGCTCCATCACACCATATTTTCAATTTGAAACGCTGCATTTGCCATTCTACATAGCATATCCTAAAATCCTACAACGCATCTATCAAACTGCAATGCATTTGCTAGAATTTGAGATGCAACTGACTACTTTGCAATGCATTTTCCTTCCTACAACACATTTTCCTTCCTGGAATGACACTTTGAAACTGCAACGTATTTGAAACCTGAAGCAACACATTTGCCTGCCAAACTCGAAAAACATTATTACTGTCTGAAACCCGACGTTCAACATTTGTAAATAGATTTCCTGACATCTTTTTCCAGCAGTCTTTGTCCAAATCTGGAAAAACACTTTTTCAAGTCATTTTTAGTTTGCATTTAGCTTACAATCCACCATCATCTTCAGCATAGGCAAAGTCTTAAGTCCTCAAATTTTTTTTTGCACACTTTGGGATAGGAAAACTTTCCTTATTTTTTCAAACCTTTGTCTCAAAAATATGTTGTCATTGGACCAAGTCAAACAAATCAATCCTTAGTCATTGTCATCTTGTGAGCTATTTCCAACTGATAAGTCTAGTGTGGAAATCTCACCTTGTCATTTTTTCATCTTGTCACTTTGTCCTTCAAACAAGTTCTTTTGACAATCCAAATTGAGACATTGGCCAAACTTTGAATAGTTACTAAACCTTTCCTAAAAATCATTTGACATAAGACACTCATTTTAGTCTTCATAGTCACTTTGCATTTGACATCCATTTTAGTCCTCATTATCACTTTGCCTTGTCACCATCCACCATCATGTCTTCAATTCATTATGACATGCTTTCTAGTCGAATTGAATGCCAATTTATCAGTAATGGTCAAACCCAACTAGCCATGGATTTCAAAAAACTATACCTCTAGAATCCGAATGCAAATTTTCGACAACCCACAATCAACCCCCCACATACCCTTCCTACCAAAAATTCATAAGTCCTAGTCCTTCATACATATACCCTCCCTATCAAGAGTCCCCTAACACCATCCATGACACTAAGTCACAACAAACTTCCTTTAGTCATATCCACCCTAACCTTGACAAGGGAAATCAACCATCCATCAATCTTAGTCCTTTCCCCATGTAATATCCTAGTCCTTTCCCATGTCATATCCTAGTCCTTCATCGATGTCATATCCTAGTCCTTTTATCAGGTCATATCCTATTTTGTTATCCATGTCATATCCTAGTCCTTTATCCACATCCAATCCTAGTCCTTCATCCACTAACCCTTTCCAAACCTCCACATCCTATCCTAGTCCATCATACACCAATCCATTCCAAGGCACTCCATATCAACATACATTTAGTCAGGAAAGAACAACTAGTCATGGTCTCCAAAGTCCCATCCCATTTCATAAACTTGAGGATACATGTCAAAAGGAAAATCCAAAGCATGACATCATAACTCTCCCTTCATGTCCAGATCAAATTTGTCCATCCCATGACCCTATCTTTAAATCCATTCAAGAAGTCCTCCTAGACAATCATGGTATACCAAACACACCTATCCTTGGCCAAGACTCCATCCACAACCATGTCATCCAAGACAACCCTATCTTTGACCAAGACCCTACCATTGATCCAGAAGTGAAAAATGATCCACTCCTTGACCTCTATTCCATTCATGATGAAACACTTGAAGATGATTCCATCCAAACTTCAAGTATTGAAACTTCCAAAAATGAGGCACTTGCCTGCATGGGACACATAGATGATCTTCCTATAGAGCAAGAGGCTACTATTCTTGAGATATTTTCAAATGATCAAGCTATAACTGAATTCAGTGGACTCTATGACAACGACCATGAAGACGGTTTCAACATCGACTAGGAAGCATTAGTAGAATCATCATAATTTGATATGACATATAATCAGACCACAAATGCTAATCAGAAATCTATCTCAAATGACAATAAAGCTATGATATCTTATCAACAAGGGTCATCTACATTTTCCAGAGCAGGGTTTCTTACAGATGAGACAATTCCAAGTAAAAGTTTCTAACTAAATAATGATGGGCTAACATCTTGCTTCCATAATAACAAGTATCCCATTGCAAATAGAATCTATCAAAACATGCATTATCAAGGAAAAGGACTAGGCCTACATGAGCAAGGAATTATTGAACCAGTATAAGTTTAGGCAAATTACATACATCAAGGTCTTGGCTACTCCTCAGTTGGAGAATCTAATAATGTTAGTGGTCCCTCTTTGATATTGGGGGAAAATTTATCTAATACAAACATCAAAATGGGTGTCATGAGTTTTCCTTGTCATAAGATTGTTGCCAACACCCCTTCACCCCACACCCCAAACCATCATTCCATCATGAATACACCTTCCATTTGGAACCAACAAAATTATTGCAAATACAAAATCCAAAATCACATGTCAAAGGCCATGAAATCAATCAAAAATACAAGTGGACAAATGAAGCTAAAGTGGATCCCAAAACAAAATGGATCAAGTCAAGAAAGGAATGAATCAAGCAAAGAAAATATGTCAAATACAAAAGTCAATTAAATTGTGGAGCCACAGCACAAGAGGACTCCCACGTATAATACATGTCCACCTCCGTCAAAATGGCCATAAAGAAAGACATATAAAAGTGTTAGTTCTAAACACCATCCTAACCCAACACCTAAGGTTTGGAGAATAAAAACCAATACATCCAAACATCCAACCAACCCGTCCACGTCCACCATCATCCATCATAATCCTACATCCTCCTTAAAGTCCAAACATCCCATGTCACAAATCCATCACATCTTGGTAGAACTCTCTATCATAAGGACTCTCATGGCACTCTATCGCGATGTGCATATTTTGATAAGGCCAACTCCAGTGTCAACAAGGATCACCATGACATCAATCAGCTATTATATGCAAGCACTATCATCCTAACAAGGCAACTACTTCAAAAAGGTCATTATTGGCATATCATGGCACCAGTCTCTACATCAGCACCATTAAAGGCTTCAACATAGTCAGTGGTCATCTAAAGCATCAAGGCTATCCGACAAAACTCAAAAATACAAAAAAAAATGAAAAATCAAAAAAATCATCACCTTGATGAACCCTGGCAAACAGGCATCATGGTGACACCAAAATAAATAAATTTAAAAAAAAAAAAAAATAGTAAAGAGAATTTTTTTTTTCCAACAGTGAAAACTTGGCAATCAAGCGCTTTGGATAAGTACCATTATGAAAACCTAGAAAACATGCATCATGTGTAGAATAAATCATCTATGTGGACCATTGCACTTAGGGGAAAGTTGTCTCATCTCCCTTACCCTCTACATGACACATTTCTTATGACATTTCCATCCATCCATCTAAGCCCTATCATGTCCATCCATTTTCCCACCTATTTTGATCTTGACAAAGACTATGGCACAAACACAAATCATGCTTTGGAATTTTTTTGACATGTCCATCCTTTGGTCATACACTAGTCATAGAATATCATGTCTTTATCTTCATAGCCTTAATCCTCATGTCTCCTATCTTTTATCAAGGCCATCCATCGTCTATCTTGGTTTCCCTTATCAATGGTCCAAATATCCTCCATCATCCCCTCTAGCCCTAATGAAGTCATTCCAAATTCAACAATCTCGCAACCTAGCTCATCATCCCAAACATTCTTTGGATTTTTTCCTATCCCTACTGCAGACCTCGATCCTCTTGTCACATCATTATCATCTTCACATTGTTTCGAGATGTGTCCTTCCCATGCCAAATAGTGGTGTTGTCATCATCATTGTCGCTTGTCTGTTGGTATTCAGCTTGACTAGTAGAAAAATCATGGTTGTCCTTGGATTCATGTGTGTCTACATCATTCACATGCATTTTTTCACAATTTTCACAAAACATCAAAAAGTCATAAAAATCAGAAGTCCTGAAAAAATATTAAAAATCGTAAAAAGTCTTGAAAAAAGTCATAAAATTTTGAAAAAGTCTTGAAAAAAGACCTAAAAATTTGAAAAATGTCTTGAAGAAAATACAAAAACATTCAAAAAGTGTCAAAAATCTCAAAACAAAGTCAATGTATGTCCTATCAGTCTAGTCAATCACGTCAATCAATCTTCGTCCTGGTCCGAACTAGGTTGTCTCTACGCATTTGCTACGTAGGAAAGATTCATCTTTGAATCCACGAGACATTAGGTTTGTCCTTCTAGGTTTGTCAGAATAAAATCATGGCTCAATCTTCTATCCTTTAGACAAAGTCATTGGTCATCTAAACTAAGTTGTCTCTGCACATTTGCTATGTAGGCAAGGCCATTAGTTGATGAGTTCCTGAGACATTAGGTTAGTCCTTTTAGGTTTGTCAAAATAAAAATCATGAGTCAAACATGGTCACATTGGTCAAATAAAGTAGACATAGTCACACTTGACACAAGACAGTCATTCGAAACATCAATGTCAAAATTGGTCAAAATCAGACAACATAAGCCAATCAATCATATAGTCAAAATCAATCAACTTGCCAAAACATTAATCAAAATGTCAATGTCATCACTTTTTGCTCCTCTTCAAGATGTGTCCTTCTTGGATTTGGACCTCATCAAAATTTCATTTTCCTTTTCAATATGTGTCCTTCCTAACCTTAGGCACCGTCAAACTATCAAATAATCAATCTTCGGCAAACAAAAACTAGCAATACAATTAAATGGTTGTTAATTTTTGGCTATTTTGTTTTATATTTTTATTGACTTGTCTTTTGGTCATGTAACTAGCTACCTCGAGGATGTCCCATGAAGGATTTAGAGGTGCAATGACATCTAATGACCTATTTTTTTTTTCTTTGATCATTGTCTATGGATTGTCTTGATAGAAAGACTAGGGAAAATTGGCCTCTAGTATGATTTAGGACATTCCTTGTCTGCGATTTGTTTGTTTTGCAAGTGGATGAGCTTGCACAACTTGGTCTATGTCATACCCTGGTGTTTGTTGTCCATTTGTGTCATTTTTACTACCCAATGATGATTCGAGCAACACCTATTAATACCTTGGCAAATATTGAAGGATTCTAACATGCATTTCATTTTCCTCACTAACTTGCATTTCCTTCTCCACACTAACATCCATGTCTTCTAACCTAACATTTCTTCTATTCCATCATTCTATATTCTTCTCATCCATTTCGAGAGCACACTCATGTTCTTTGAACCCAATTATCCTCTCAAGGGGGCATACCCCAGCCCTCCTCATCATCCTTCCTCATCCTTTTTGCACTAGGACATGTTTTTGACTTATTTTCTTTGTCACAATGCGATAAAATGCATCATGACAAAGAGAGGAAAATGTAGACACATAAAAATGTCCTAGACCAACTAATACCATTTTCTAATGTCACATCTTCTATTAATTAAATAATCTTAATTATTTAATCAATTCACTGCCATCTTTTATTTCCTCTTTGATTAATTAAATAAATTTTATTTATTTAATACATCACTAATATCCTTGTCTTCTATAATTAAATAAATTATATTTAATTAATTATTTATCATCCTGCCACTATAATTAAATAGTTATTTTAATTTTTTAATTATTCATTTATCCTCTTCTTCCACAATTAAATAAATTATTTAATTCCTTATTAATTTGTCATCTTCTTCCTATTTTGAATTAAATCAAAAGTCAACTTTCTTTCTAATTTTAAATAAAATCATTTATTTAAAATTACCCATTTTCTAATTTTCCTCCACAATTAAATAATTTTAATTATTTAATTGTCTTATTGATTTTCTTTCTAAATTTAAATAAAAGCATTTTACTTAAATTGGCAATTCCCTCTTTTCAAGTAAATAAAATAATTATTATTTACTGTCACATGAATTCACCATTTTGGAATTAATTTCAAAATAGCATTTCTCTCCACAAATTAAGTTATTTCTAAAATAGCTTGATTTTCTAACTCATCCTTTTCCACTTACTAATTCTTATCTCACTCTCACAACTATTCTCTTTCCTTGATTTAATTTTTTAAATTAAATCTTGTCCACTCAATTTAAATTTCACCCTAAAGTTTCCCTAACCCTAATTAAGGGGTTGTTATTTTGAATCTTGACCATAGATTCTAGGGCCCTTCTCAATCTTTAATCTCATCCATCCATCCAAAATTGCATTTTCTATAAAATGCCAATTTTGTCCTCATTTTCAACACCTAGAATCATCTTGAAAAATCTAGGAAATCTCTTAATTTTATCTCTTAGCATCTACAATCTTCACTTCTTCTTCTTCTTCTATCTATTGTCTTCATCTTGGTCATTTTGCTAGCTATTGTGCATGTATAATTTAGTTTTTACTTGCATAACTATTTAAGAATCCCTCAAAACTTGCTTAGGACTAGTCAATAGTAGATTGCTCATCAAAATCTGAGGGCAACATCATATTTTAGCAAACTAGAAGGTGCAATGGAAGTCAGCCATAGAGGATGAAGGACTTGGGTGAGATCATTTTATTCACTTCTTTATTTATTCCTTTCATTTCATTGTTTATTGTGGGTTTTATTTATTTGTATGTGATATACTAACCTTTATCTTGCAGGAAAAATCCATAGTTAAACTTCCTTTGTACCACTGTCTCCTCAGCTAAAGATTCTTACTTATCTTTAGGAATCTCAACTTTCTCAACCGGTATAATTTCAGGAGTTTCAATCTCCATAGGTAATTTTTTATTATCCACATCAAGAGTAATATGAGTTTCTTCAACTGTATCTTCTTTTCCTTCTTCTTTCATACTAGATGAGGCATCTTTATCATGTGTTTCTTCTGAGACAACATCAATTCTATTTCTTAAAAAAAATTCCTTAAAATTTGTTCAGTTTCTTTTGCAACTTCTTTAGTCTGATCAATCATGAGCTTATTTACTCTTGTTTTGATTTTGAAATCTTTCTTGGCACCATTAGAATTGACTTCATTTCCTCAAAAGACATCACTGGACATAAATTTGCAAGAATTCACTCTCTCAACTATTCATCTTCAGTTCTTGCATTTACTCTTCTCATTTATAGAATTTCATAAAGACTTTTAGGCAACACACACATTATCTCAATAAGTGCCTTGTTGAAGTTATTCAAGTAATTAATTGAGGCATCTTCAATAATTCTTTCACCAGAATTGTCAAAGGTGTCATACCATTCATAAAGAGGCCTAAGATTTCCATCCTTAATCAATGCATTATCTACTTCTTTTATAGACATACTTATTTTTTTAGTTTTTATCTTCGTCTTTTCTTTCACTTCTTCATCGGAAGATTTATCTTTAGAAACTATTGTTGCCTTTGTACCTTGATGCTTAATATCTCTTACTCCTTCATCAGATTTTGTGTCTTCATCTTCAGAGACCGCCACATAAACTCTTTTACTTTTGTCCTTCTTCCTTTTTCCTTCCTTATCGAATGTCTTCATTTGAGTTTTCATAGGACTTTATTTCTTTGCAGGATCGGAAGGGAGAGTGGAGCTTCTTGT
Organism: Sequoiadendron giganteum; assembly: GCA_007115665.2. Lineage (NCBI taxonomy): Eukaryota > Viridiplantae > Streptophyta > Pinopsida > Cupressales > Cupressaceae > Sequoiadendron > Sequoiadendron giganteum. The sequence goes on along the minus strand of CM021109.1, from coordinate 452,316,076 downwards.
AGATCTCGTTCAGGCAGAAGATGCTACTGGACTAGCAGATTCAGTTTTGGCTGACTCTCCTGCTTTAGCTTGTTCTCTCTTCCTTCTAGTTTCTCTTATTTCTTCTGCAAATATACCCATGCTCTCTACAAAGATTTATACTTCTTTTCTTACTCTTCTGACTATCACAGGTTTTCTTAGTTCATTGTGCACCTATATATCTTTTTCTGAAAAGGTACCAAATTTTTCTTCTAATGAATCCCAAAGTTTTCTCAACAAATGTTCAACATGCATTTCCAAAATGTGTTCCTCAACCTCATATCCCATTGGAATAATCCAAATTGTTCTATGATCTATTGCTTCCATTAGGCATTGATCAATGTCAACCATAAAGTAGATAGTATCTTTATAATTCTCCACAATAGATGTGAGAATTATTTCTCTAGCATGTCATATTTTAATTTTTTTTGAAATATCCTCAGATTGCAATATTCTTTGTCTTAATGTCATAAAATCTATGCAAGATATCTTTGATTTGAGCAGCTATAGGTCTATCTCCTTGCCATTATACCTTCCCAAATCCCATAACTTCATTCATGAAGTAAAAGAACAAACATAACAACAAATTACCATACTTAAAGGAATTCTTCTTATCCTTCTTGATTTTTCCAAGATTTTCCATCAACTGACTTCTAAGTAACTCACATAGATCATAGTCTGCATTCTCCTTTACTATCTAATACACTGCATAAATGGTTGTGCCAGATACAAAATTGTCTCGATTGGAATGATAGATTTTATAACCAATAACCATAGATGAAAATCTAACATCTACATCAATGATATCATCAATCGTCATAGCTCTTCTATCATACTTAGAACCGGTTGCATCAGTAACTATTTGATTCTTTACGGATTTACCCTAACTCATCCGGTTACCCTGTTTCCATGCGCTATGAAAGATAATTCTTCTACGGACCTCCAATACTACATAATACTCTCTCCAATAGATTCAAAAAAATTTGTAGAGCATCTATGCACTTACTATACTTATCCACATCCCAATTTTAGTTATCGACAAGGGGTTAAGAGGTTTTATTAACATCTCCCCCTAGGCCAAAGGCCTAAAACTAATTCCTAAAAGAATTACCAGTATCTGGTGAAGATGTAGAATCATTTTCTACAATAGAGGGATTCTTTTTCACCAATGTCTTCTTCATTTGCTTCTTGATCTCACCTGTAGTGACTTTCCCTTTTCCATTTTCATCCTTCTGCATGTTTCTCCTTTGATTTACCAAATCTTTTCTATTTCTATAGAATCTAGCAATGTGACTAGATTTGTTGCAATTGTAGCACATCACATTTCTTTGTCCAAACCATTTGTTCTATTTATTTTCTCTTGATCTGCATTGGTTAGCAATATGCCCAAATCTATTACATGTGTAGCATCTGACATCTCTGTATAAGTTGTTCATCATATTTCTGCATTCATTTGAATTATGACCATACTTGTTGCAGTTAAAGCACTGGCCAAAGAATGATTGACCATTTGAATTCATTCTACTTCTACATTGAGAATCCATATGACCAAATTTATTACAAACAAAACAATAACCATTGAATCTTTGAGTATTAGGTTTCCTTACCAGATACCTTCCAGATTTGTTCATCTGATTTCCTTGCCTAAATCTCCTTTGTCCAGATCCAAAACTTTCTCCTTCCTCATATCCAAGACCTCTCTTGTCACTTTCTATCTGCTGAATTTTAATCAATTCATCAAGCTTGGCTGAGCTAATCTTGAACTTCTCCTTGAATTAATTTTTAGAAACAAGGTCATCTCTAAGGGTAACAACCTGCCTTTCAAGTTCTTCTTCATTGTTTCTGGATTGCTGTAATTCAAGGACCAGATTAATGAATCCATCATTAATTTTGTTGCATTATTTAGATTTCTCTTTCAAGGACTGGGCAAGATTCTCTTCATTCTTCTTTATATCTTCAATCTCCTTGGTCATTCTCATCAGAATAGATTCTATCTCATGCTTGAAAACTATTTTATCTCTGGTAAGCTTTTCACATTCTTCTATCTTTTCCTTCAGGGCTTGACTGAGTTGTTCATCTTCAATGCTCTTACTATCTTTTTGCTTGATTTGATCACAGAGTTCCTTTCTCTTCTCCTCGGACTTATTGATTTTATCTTTTAAAGAATCAATAAATTTCTCAGCATCCGTGAGGTTTGCTTACAATTTTTGAACTTTAGATTTTAACTGATCAAGATCATCTAGGGCCACCAAAAGCTATTTTTGAAGACTGCTTGAATCCATTGAATTACTTTCCCTGATCTTCCCCAAGCTATTAAAATTCTTTTGAGGAACTAGGCTTTGATACCAATTGTTGGAATCAAGGAACACTGAGAGGGGGGTGAATCAGTGTTCTACAACTTTTAACTTTATTGATCTGATCCTTCAAGCATTTATAACATTCAATCAAAATAAATATGCATGAACATAAAACAAACAACCACAACACCATAACACAAGAATTTTTATGTGGAAACCCTATTAGGGGAACCATGGTGGAAGGCCAATCCACAATATTATCTGAGTATACTCAAAGATGTTTTACAGAATAGGAATACAATTGCATTCAGGCACACTACCTAGAGCTCACTGCTCAAAGAAGACTCACTATCTTACAAAGATAATTAGATTAAATCCATTTGAGAAAATGAACTAAGAAAATAGCATCTACCAATGCTTGATTATGGTTCTATTTAGGCTCAACAATCGATCTTATGTCCTTCTGATTGATTTTGTGCTTTTGTTCTGCTCTGCTCAAACTCGCATCACAAAATCCTTAATGCACAAGTGAAACTGTGCATAATCGCTATGTAACCCTTCTGATATTTGCAACACACTTCAAAGCAACTTGTTCGTATATCAAAATGATATGATTGATCACTTATATATATTTGCGACTAAGAGTTTAATCACTTGTTGTCAGCTCAAACAAAAGGATGAAAATATTTGCAAATTGTTGGCTCAATCCATGGTAAATTCTTGATGTGCACCAACCAAAGTCAGCCATAGAATAGTAATGACTCAAATGATTATTATTGAACACAAAAATACTTAAACAATTACTTCTCAAACATCCGCAACATGTTATATCCTCAAAGTCAGCTTTCTGCAAAATAGGAAACTAATCAACCAAATCTTCTAACTTGCACACCAATGAATGTGCACCCTAGATAAGATAGTACATACACTAAAATATATTCCTTGAGATCCACAACTCAAAATGAGAACAAGAAATTACATGTGAATCGATGAAATACATTTTTTTTGGATGCTCTATTCTTGTTTGACTGTTAAGTACAGAACTTCGATCTGACTTTTGGTATGAGAAAATTATGATGTGTGGATCAAACCACTGACTAGGGTTACCATCAATGACAACACAAAATTACATTTTTAGTGTCTCTTTCCAACACATCTTCAATGAGGATGATTACCCAATTGGTCACCCGTCAATTGTGTTTGTGTATAAGGCCAATTGATTCTCATTTTTTTGTCTTTGTTGATATTTGGTTTACTTGATTATTTGATTTTGTTGCATTTATGCATAGAAAGTTGAATGTGATAATGTTTAACAAATTCTAGGACTAATATTTGTATGTTTTATTTTAATATTGTGACTTCCAGGAGTAAGTTGAATCGTAGGAAGGAGAATGTAGTTCCCCTCTATAATTGGCCCTTTTATGGTGTTTGATAAGTTTTGTTTTGGATTGTTTGAATTAAGTTATTTAATAATTTTTTTTGTTTAGTTGACAAATTCAATAGTGTCTATTTTGTTACAATCAGTTAGATAGGTTGTACTTAGCTAGAGGGTATCTAGAGTTGTATGTCATATTTTTTAATTTAGAACACAATTCTAGTTCTCGAGTGGTATGGTCATCATGAGATACACTTGATTTGCTACTCTCGTGAAGGTTAGGGCCACTTCTAGTTTGAAGGTGAATAGGGGATCACTAATCTATGGTTGGAGGAATTTTTTTGGGTGATAATCGTCCTCTTTCAATTGATATGTTGAAGACTTGGTTTATTAGAGACATTACTTTGATTTCAAATGACATTAATTTATTATTAATGAATGTTATTTCTCGTCTATTCTATGACGTTTGTAGCATGTTAATTTGAACTATACTTGGGATGATGTAATAGTAGTGAAAAAAATTATATTCATTTATTGTAATAAAATACTATTATAATTTATACTTGCAACTAATTCTTTAGTAAATCTTGTTTGATATATTTACCTTGTAAAGGAATATGAGTATATTTGATGAAAATAATTTGGCTATCTATATTATGTTTGAATTTATGTCTTCTAGATCCTCTTTTATAAATGAAATAAAGTAAATTTATATTTTTTGTTAAAAAAAGCTTTGTTTTTTCAATTAATGAACTAGTAGGTTTGTCGCAGTAGGTATCATCACAAATCTATTGATAGAGAGTAATCTTGTTAATATTTAGAACCAATTGTGTCTCAAAGAGCTTGTCATGAGGGAGATTATTATATGAATAATACTCTCTTAATTTACTTGTAATGTATTTTTTATGCTACATTGAATGTGTTGTAAGTCTTGTAATTTTATAAGAATAGGGCATAGTGGGATGTTAATATTCTAATGTATAAATTTTTCCCACATGCATGACATAACAATATAATGATTAATCTATTTATATTATGTGTAAGGATCTATCCTAGGTTTGTACCAAATAGTTTATTGGTTTAGTAAAACTAAATAGTTTAATTGTACAATTTTGTGTAATTTAAATAAATTAAATTAAAAGAAAACCAATGTATCCATTCTCAAATTTATATATATTTTGCATTTTTTCCTTTAATTACATAGGTCTTGTGTGTAAAGTTATTTGTAACACTATTTCATCAAATATTTTTTTATCATGTTAGAATTACATGGCATACTTGGCATCATTTCTCCATTATAAAAACTTGCATGACATATATAAGATGGTGTTTCCATTTATGGAACTTGATTTGACAATTTCTTTCATGAATATATTTTACATGGTATATTCTACATGTCATTCCTACATGATTACACTTTATATGATATAATTTTGCGCATCTATCATGATGATATCTCACTTCATGAATATCATTTTGTTCCACCATGCATCAATATTACGCAATATTTATAATATTTCTTGGCTTCACTATTGGTTTAGATAATGCACATACATTTTACCATATCTTATATTTACATGGTTATATATTACATAGTATGATTTACCATTGCTTCTACATGCTTATATCACTTTTACATAGCAATTTTATTGTCATACTTTTACAATTACATCCTAGACCCTAAATTGTTGTACTTACAACACATTGAAGTTTGATTAATATTGGTGGCACTTGAACTTATTAAACATATTATTTCAATCCTTTCTACCTCTGAATGTTTCATTTTTGCCTCTTTATTTTATTTCCATTTTAGCTTGATATTTTAATACTAGACTTTAAACAATATACTCAAGTTTAACTATAAATTAATTAATTTACTTAAATATAATATTTTAATAAATTTAAATTGTTTACAACTTAAAATATTATTATATCAAGGTTTGAACTACAACAACAAGGGGGTTGTAATGGACTAAGTAGATAACAAAAATATTTTAGCATAAATTTGATGGTCATTTATATGTATAGTGTCATAAATTGTCACTCTTAACAATTTCACACTAGGTTTAGCGGCCCCCCCCCCAATGTTCCTCGACCTAATTATGCTTTTAAATCACCCATTTTATGATCATCTTCAAACAATTAGAAATTATTATTTAATGACACTTAAAGGCCCAAAATAGGTCTGGACTAGAGTGCTAGTGCCCCTATCTAGCCTATTTTGGCCCCAATTTGAATATGTTATTGTCAATATTTTAGCATTAAAAATCTAGTTTCATTATTTAGCTTTTGATAATTAATTTTGCAAGAAATAAATAAATACATATAAATGTAAGTATTTTCACCATTTGAAATCCTAGAAAATTTCAAATTATAATTGAGCATCCTAAAAGTAAAAGAGAATTCAAGGGAAAAATTAGCAACATTATGACAATGCTTTCATCAATCAAGATCACACTTGCAAGATATTAGGAAGAAGGAAGTAGTTATGAACAAGGAGCTATTATGATCAATCATTCCATTTTCATGAAGATGTATGAGTTATCCTCTACATGCTAGCTACAACATTCTATTATTTTTTGTGGAATAACCTCTTGCAGGTCTATCAAGAAATCCAAACATCCATAAATCAACTTTTGTGGTGATTCATTGTGTGAACATCACTTTGACAAGGGTTTCATTCTTAAGGTACATTATCCATTTATCATTTGTCATTTCAATCAATTATTTTTTGGCCTCTACCAGACCTAAGGTATTCCCTCTTAATCATCATCATTTGTTGTATATGGAGGTGGAAACATAAAAATGGGGTTTGACTTAGGTAAGCCCTTATACAACACAACCTTTCCCCCTCTTTTTATGTGTGTAGTTCAAATTTGAAGGTTTTGTCAGCAAACGGTCATGGGAAACACAATGTTAACTATAACATAGCATCTGAGATTTGCAAATCTTGAAAAGGTTGAATCTCTGGTTTAGGGAACTCGGGCTTCTATACCTACAATTTAGGATCAACATTTAGTCACAAGTTCCTCATTTATCCCCTTTCCAGATCTGCAACTATTCTATTAGTTTCTATTTTTTGTTTGTGTAATAAATTAAGTTTTTAGATCTAAGGTTTATGTCAAATAGGTTTGTTAAGTAACACATTAAATCCCTTCTATTTGCAACTCAAAAGGACCAAACCCTAGGAGATAAGCTCTTCATTATGAAAACAAGCCAATCATCAACCCTAGTTGGTTCTGTGTCTGAATGTAGAGGGAAAGTTAAAAGGAAGTTGATCATAGCTAATCTAATTGGATCTAGGATCACTTTTCCTACCCTACAATATGTCAAGCATTTATTGCACTTGATGCATGAGCATCCAAGGTGAAATGGAAATCCCGTGTCACCAAAAATATTGTTATTTTAAGTGGTTTAATTTCAATAAGGGCTTAGAGGTTAGGAGAATAAATATTTTGATTTGCAACTTTGTAATTTCCCTTGGGATATAATTGTAATTGTAATTTTGGTGGGAATTAGGCATTTATGAATATTCTCTAAGGAAAATTTGGGAAAATACCCCTCTTGGGCATCCTATTCTTGGCGGGGACCATTTGGGGTGCATGTGCTTGCATGTTCAATTGCATGTCTTGCATGTAATTGTATGTTTGTGCCACAAGCTTTGCATGTTGTTGCATGAACGTACTTGGATTCGTTCAAGCCACTAGGAGTCAAAGAAGTTGCCATAATTGACCAAGGTGATTGGCGAAAAGTTAGGCACTCATCTGAAGGTGGTGAAGGCAATGAATTATTTTATATTTTATTTTCTTATCTCTCCTCAAGTTGGGTGTGAGATTTCTTGGTGGTTTGTGGAGGTTGTTTTTGGAAACCAATTGTGGTTTCTTCTCACACAATTTATATATAATGATGCTTACTCATTTGGAGAAGGAGGCTTTTGGAAAATTTGTAGTTGCATACCTAGATGCTACCAGAATTAATCCCAAATGTTGAGTTGCAAATTTTTGTATGTGTGAAGCCCATGTTGTAAGGGAGAATGTGAGCTCCATGTTTATGTATTTCATTTTCAGATTTTGAAGTGAATACATATTGCAGATTTATCTTCCATTTTATGTGTTTGAGGTTAATCTTTTGTCTTCTTGCATAGTATTCTATGTTTGTTTGTGATTATATTTGAGAGGAAGAGTCTCCCTTTATATTAACACCTGATTAAAAATTGATGATAGTGTGAGTTTCTAATACGTAATTCATCAAAAAAATACTATAGTGATGGAGAATGTTTCCCTTTACATTTTCACACTTAATTTGGGAATAGTTAAAGATAAATTGAACCTAATGTCACCTTGATCTAGTTTTGTAATGTGTCTTACGCATTCACATTGGGTTAGGGTCCTTTTAAGCTAAATAAACTTAACCTTGCCTTAATTTAGTGTTGTAAAGTGTATTCATTTACACCTTCACATTAAATTTAAGACCCTCATAAACTAAATAAACCTAGTTGTGCCTTATTTAGGTCGTTGTAAAGTGTATCCTAACACTTTCAGACTAATCTAGGGTTTTATTAATTAATTAGGTTTCTCTATGCCTTATTTGGCCCTATTTGGTATCCACAAGTCTTATTAAATGCATTTTTTCAGAGATAATCCTGACACTTATCAAATGACCAATCATGACTCAGTGTTTTGGGTCATGTGTCCTAGATTTAGTGGTCTCTGACTCATACATCACCTTAGGTGTATGAGTCCCACCTAGGTGTCGAGACCTGATTTCAAGTTTCACATTAAAAAAAGACCTATATTAGAGTTTGTGCCCCAATTTTGAGCCACTAAGACTCATACACCATAAGACTCATATGCCACCTTGGGCATATGAGTTACACTCTAATTAGGATCTAATTTAATTCATTTTTTTACGAAATTTCATCATCCTAGATCTAATGTCAGCTTATAGCATTTTATTTTAGGAAATTTAACATAAACAAGTATAAATACAAGGTTATTTTACTCATTTTCACCTAAGACTTCAAGAGAGAATTCCTAATAGCAAGTTTATGATTACAAGAGTTCACAAGAGCTTCAAGGGTAGATTTCTTCATCATTTGTTACAAAAATTCAAGATCCATCATCATGTCAAAGACATTAGGCATCAAGCATGTTGTTGAGCTAGTGTTGTGATGTAGCATTCAAAATCCAAGGTTAAGCATTGTTCTACCTCTATTCAAGATCAAGATCTACATTCTACATGGCCACTTCATGCTAGATTGTTGATTTACATCTCAAGACATCATTCAAGGCATCATTATTCATGTATCATGTTCATGTTTTATTGTTTCATCATAAGGTTTAATTACCTAAATAGAGTTTCACCTAGGCAAACCCCTATCCTCTTAACAATCAACAAGTTTTTCTCTCTCTACATGTGTGATTGCAGATTTAGGTGTCTTGGAGCTTGAAGATCCTTTGAAGACTAAGTTACAGGATTGAAAGAAGTTTTTGACATTGTCACCTACATTGCAAGATCACGAAAAGTCGCCTACAGGTTGCAAATTAGGGTTTTTGACTCAAAGATTGGGCTAGAAGGAATCTACAAGAAATCACTAGAGCATACTAGAAATTCAACAAAACCCTAATACTAGGACTAAATTGCCACTAGTGGCATATGAGTCCCAGTAGTGCCATTTTCCAAATTTTAGGAGATTCATATTAGTCTTTGATAGATTCCAATTTTGGCACATAAACCCTAGTTTGGGACTAAATTGCCTAGACTAGCGTATGAGTCCCAATGGGCATTAAATAACAAGATTTCAAGGTTTTGGAGCTTGTTTTGACATAATCTGTCTTCCAGGTACCTTTATGTTCATTCTCAGTTTGTTATTCTGCATTTTAGTTTCATTTCCTAGGTCATCTAGTTAGGTTTTCACATTGCATTCATTTCTTGTCTTTCCAAGCCCTAGCTTGGTGGTGAACCCCTCTTTAGTCTCTAATCATGCCCTAGCACACCTTATTATAGATCCCTTTCCCTCATTCCATCCTTGGATTGAGATCTCTAGGATTTCCTTGAATGATATTTGGAGAAAAGTGTTGATCTATCTCCTTAACATAGAGCGACATTTTTTGACAAATCAAATACTAATATAGATATCTTAAATATATCTATCTACAAGACACATAAAGGTGGAAGTCTCAAAATATCTATGCAATGTATTACAAACACAATTTTTCTATCCAATATGGGAACACGAGCATATGTTGATACCTCTTGAACCTAAGAGCCAAGGATTGAGGGATACCAATTTCGCTAAAGTCGCCAGGGGCATGATCCTTGTCTCATCCTTTATATCATACATATGGGGTTCAACCCTTGGTGGATGGCATAATCAAGAAACATACCATCACCTTCACCAATTGTGTGCAACCAATTAAACTACATGACCCTTTCGATGAGATTAATATATTTAATATATCTATACCAATTAGATCTGATCTTTAAGATTTTAATTCAAAATCTTTGAGAATCATATTATTAGGTAAACCGGTGTTCTAATCTTGTTCTAATCTTGTCTGGAGCGTGTCCATCATCGGTCAATAGTCAAACTGAAGAAATATCTATTGGGAAAGAAAAGAAAGAAAACATGGAGGGTGTCGGAGAAGATGAAGTGGTCCAATGGAGCAAACATGGCGGGCATTATTTGTCACATTTTAAACTCATATCACGTGAGGGAGACAGAGGCAAAGTGCGTGGGAACGCGAGATGTTGAAGGGGGGCAGGCGCGGTGAATAAATAGATTGCGACTGAACGATAAATCAAGGGATACAATACAGTTTAAAGGTTTTATCATGTCCATAATGCAATAAAAAGATCAGTGGAATCCTAATTCATGTCTTCTAAGTCAAGCGGCCGCTCTCAGCACTGCAATAGCATGATGGAGCATGGTCGTTAGAATTCCACATGATATGCTCACCGTAAAACAAAACTTGGCGAAAATGACAGTTTTGTACAAGCAAACACAAAGGAATAAATGGGATCAAGTCAGATTGACACACCCACTTTTGAGAGGTGTTAAAAAATTGGGCTCCATTGACATATGTAGATATGAGAATAGAAAGCGATGATGTAACGTAACATCAGATATTGATGTTAAATGAAGAATGTGGGCGCATCAATAGTTTCTTATCGCTGGCAAAGGAACAGAGCGTAACATCAGATATTGATGCAAATCAAAGTCTTCCCAACATACAGAAACGTCACAAGCATTAAGAAAAAAGTTTTAACTACCAGGAAACAATACAATTGATAAGAATGTAAAATGGGTCAGGCCGATTATAATTGCATGTGTATGGTACTAAAAGGTATTGGTGCTATTGTTAAAGAAGGCCAATCAAAGCGGCCATTGAAATAATTCGACAGTGTCTGCTACTACTGTAAATATGAGATTTGCCCAACTGGCATTGGAAAATGAATCACTGACATCACTCCTGCACTCACAGCTTTGTCTATTCGCACCTTCATGTATACTACAACGTGTCGTTTAATAGATCAGAAATGGGTATTGTTTAAATATTGAACTGAGAAATGGGTATTTTTTTCAATATTGAACTGTTTGATTTGATCACTAAAAGCAGGATGCTTGTTTATTTTAAATGAGAGAAAAAACGTTCACAGCTTTGTCTATTCTCACCTTCATTTATAGTACGACGTGTCGCTTAATTGATCAGAAATGGGTATTTTTTCAGATATTGAACTGTTTGATTTGATCACTAAAAGTAGGATCATTGTTTATTTTAAATGAGAGAGAAAATCTTGTTCATTATTTGACTGTTTGATATTTTAGTAGAGCAATCAGAACAAACATTTCATGTGGATGGAAATGATGATAAATCAATCTTATCCAATTGTGAACACTCAATACATGTGGTAGAGATCCAGGACTATCGGATTGTTTTGCAGTCCACCACCAACTGCCGTTTTCAATGACAAAGAAAATTATGGAAAGTTGTCAGTCTCAAAGCAAGTTATTAAATAACTAAATTTGACCAAACATTCATGAGGGTTATGTTTTTGGACATATTATATGTAGTCGTTATAAAATGCGTGTAAAGAAAAAGACAGTAGAATAAAAAGGAAAGAGCAGAATAAAACAGATCTAGTGTATGTTTTTCATTTCTAATGTTTCAAAATATTTGTAATGAACATATTCATGATCGATTTTATATAAAATAAATTATGTATAAGATTTGTGTATTAATTGTAGAATCATATAATAAGTTTATTTAAATCAGCTATATATTTTAGACTACATGTTCATTGAAAGCCACTAACTCATCTATCGAACATATGCTTAACTCATTTAAATATAACCAACAAACCTAATAGCCCATGTTGCTCAATCCAAAGATCAATGACTAGGGGTGAAACAAAATGAATGTAAAGTCACCCATAAGTACCTTTTACCATTTCACTGAATCTTACAAAATTTGAATGTCTAGCTTTAAAACTACAATGCATATTTCACCTCTTGAAAATTTATGATAGCCTTTATTGTGTAGGAAGAATGAGTCCTTCAATTTGGTTAAACTGAATGAAAATATTGCAATCCTTTATTTTCTCTATAGAGGGGGACCACACAAAATTTCCACGTGTGAATACTCCAACCGATGAAAAACAAGTAGATCAAGTGTCTTTCAAAAGCCACATGCTTAGTTTTTGGATACATGAATCCTCAAAAGGAAAATAAATCTATTGACCACATTGATTGATGGAAGATGGATAAGGGAAACATGGGAAAACATAAAGATGCAAACCACTGCCTTTGTCATTTTTTATATGCAAATAGAATTCAAATAAATAAGAAATGCTTTCAGTGAAGAATTTTCTTCAACATTTTATAAATACCATAGTGGGCCTACCATTCTTAAGTTAGTGGACCACTTGGTTGATGGTTATTGATCTTTAATGATGTAGACCGACATGGGCATTCACATACTTTTCCTCTTGCCAATGAAAACAAACACATTAGCCCAAGTGTCATGTAGAAGGTTGCACACTTACTTTCAACCCCACCACTTCATATGTTAATTATCTACATGATCTAATGATGTGCACTGATTAGTACACAATCAATGGCTAGGGTTGAAATAGTTAGAATCAAGTTGTATGATGTCAGATTTTGTCATTTTTTGTAGGTATGTAAAGTAGATTTAAATAATTAATATTCTCCTAATTTCTTTTGTAATAGAAATTTTAGATTGTTAAGAGAAGGAATTATCATGCTAAATCATAATCAAACATGAAAATAACTCACAAAACATGGATTTTATCCTAGAAAATCTCTAATATAGAGAAAAATAATTTTGATAATGGTAATGTTCATTGCTACCCTCCTTTACTATTTTACAAAGAGATTATTATAGTAAGCGAGGAATCTTTCCTTCTACTTATTTTTCCTACAAGAATAGAACATATAATAATTCTAAACTTATCCAACTATCAGTATATTGAATGCTCTCATACAATATTACTTATGAATGTTCCAATGAACAGTCATCTTCCTACTCACATTGTCATCTATTTCTAATACATTTCATTCTATTACAAAAATACTATCCTTGCACCTAAAACTTATTTTATGTTCCTATTTTTTGTCTTACATATATATTTTAAATTATTTTGGATCATTTTAAAATTAATTTTTTGAAGTCTTCAATTATGTTTTATCATAGAATTGATCCTAATTTAGGTTTTTTTCACATCTAAATGATGTATCACACACTATAGTCTTGCATTTTACCTATTTCATATCCCATTCATTTTTAGACATGAAATAGAAGTTAACCTAGGTTTAATATTTTTTATATTAAAATTTTCCTTGTTTATGACTTGAAAATTTTACTATAGTTGTAACCTAATTTATATATCTTGGTTTAATGGATTTTCCATCCATTTTTTTGAATAATAATCCCTACTAATTGTACTCCAATGTAACATGTTTCTTGGTTGATATTTTATTTGCATCCAAGTTTAGAGTATAGTGTTTTATTGATGATGAAAATTGCATCCCACAATCCCAAAGAATGCACTTGAGACCTAAACTTGAGGATATATAAATTATTAGTTTAGAGTAATAAGGAAAAATAAATAAAACTAATAGAAATTATGGGATAATTAACAAGAGTAGATAAGTCTTGTACTTGTCTATCTCTATATCACCAAGGAGAGTACTCCTCATGATCATTACAAGACAATTAAAGAGAAATGAAAAAATAGGTTAAATAACTTAGATACACCCTTTATATAAAATTATTATAAAGATTTGTCACTAGGCATCCTTTACATTGATTTACTTATCTTGTAGACCGAAAGAACTCTTGATAAACTAGAATAGGTTATATGTATAACTAAATATGTTAAGATAATTTATATCCTCAAAGGTTAGTCCCCTTACACTTTTCTTACTTCATGTGCAACCTAGAACCCCAACATGTATAAATATTTGAGCATATATCAAACCCAACCTCTCAAAGATTTAAATAAAGTATACATTTATAATTCCATTGGGCAACATAGTCAAGGTCTAAGGAAATATGCAAGAACTCTTGTGATTGTGCAATAGAGAATTAACATCAAACCCAAAATCCCTTTATACTAGCTAAATTTTTACGTAGATATAATGTAAACACTCAAGAAACTTCGCGCTTTCATATTTATTTTAACAATCCATAACTAATTAAATAAACCTCATATAATATTTTGAAAATAAAATTTCAAATACTTTGAAATGATTTGAAACTACTGCATGATAGTAAAAGAGCCAAGAATAATTAAAGTTATGAAATATAAATCTAGAGACATGTATGTGTTATTCCTTGAAACTCTTAGCTATTTATGGAGAGATCCAATCATGGGGGGTCATTTTTTTACTATTTTTTTTTAGATTTTATTAAATAATGAATGACATATAGACTACAAACTTGACACATAATATTTGATGCTAGATATTATACATAACTAAATGACACTAATATAGATCTAAGGTCTAAATACTACAATAAAATCTACAATTTAGAAGAAGATCAATTTTTGGCCTAAAGGAACAACCCTTTTGTCCTAAAAGGCAATATAATTTATGAAAAAGGATTCTATCCTTGATCAACTATACAACTAGTAATTGTCTCAGTCTATCACACTACACACATCATCACAAGGATAAGGAACATCTAGTTTTCTAAATTTAGCCTTGATAATGATAAGAAAAATAGATTTCATTTGAGCCTCACAAACACATGATCTCACTTTATTCTAATTATTTCCCATTCTTGTACCACATTCAACTTGTAGTAATTTTATTAAATTTTCTTACAAAAAAAAGTTAAAGTTATCACTCCTATAAATCATTCTAGACACTCAAACATATCATATATTCTTATGTAACCAGGGGAAATCCTTTTCCATTCTATACACAAAGTTCCTCTATGCACTTAGATTCATTTATATCTAAGTTATTTATGGTTATATTAAAACCTATACTCTAATGATTTAAATTCCATTTCAATCTATGTAAATAGAAATGAGAGATATATGATATTCATTAAATTCCTAGCCACTACCTTTAAATGGTCACATAATGGGATATAAATTAGATTAAACTCTATAAGAATCTACCTTGTTTGCAAAATATCTTTAATTTCTCAATCAAATCCAATAAAAAACATTACATTTCCTTATACTCACTTCAACTTGCTCTTGGAAAGCATCTATGGACATTCTATTCTTAATAAATTTCAATTTTATTGGCAATCTAACTAGTTTGAACTAGAACAATGACTAAAGGATCATTTGATATTTTACTTTATATCAATAATTATGGGTCATTATTTTATTTTCAAAGTGTTTAAAACCCAGTTGATGCAATACAACCAATGTGATAAGAATCCTACATGCCTCCTTTAATACTTCAAATTTTATAATCCAATTTTTTACCCCTTTATTATTTTTCTTTAGCTACTAGAATTAGTAAATACGGCCCACAACACTTGTCACATAATAATATGACACTTATACATTTATTCCCATAGAAATATAATCCTCCAAGAATTTACATACTAGTTTTTTGAGAAATAGAAATCAATATGCAATATTAGGTGTCCCTTTGTATTTATTTTGAGTCATTTCAATACCTAACTAATGTTGGCAACATGAGAATGATGGTGTATGGTTATGTCATTGATGGAAACCCATTGTAGAAGTGATGGTATTTCAGCATGAATATAGTCTAGAGTAGACAAAGTGTTTCTTGTGAAGTTGGCTAAGTGTTTGACTGAGATGGTGATGTAATAGAGCATCAATTTTGTGCTCCAAATTGCTCCACTATAATATCTTGTCATTCTATTTTGAGGTGATAATGGTACATTTTGAAGGTTTCTATAGCCAAATTTTCAAGGTTCTATTTCTTTCACAATTGAAGATATTGATGACAAAGTATCGAGCTATGTTGCAACATAGTTATAGTTGTAAAGTTCATATCAGAATACTCTGCATTCCACCATAGATGATCATTATTCTTTGTGTATTTCAATAAGTGATTGAATATTTTAGATAACTGTGCATTCTAAGTTTCATGTGGTTTGGTGGTTCGCATGTCAAGTTATGAATGAATAGTTGGTTCATTCAATTGTTTCTTAAATAGTTTTGTTGTGTGGTACTGACCTAAGGGTTTTGGGTCATGCATTATTAAGTTAAGTATGAAGAAGATTCATAGGAGTGATTATAGGCCATGCTAACCTATTTTGGTGAAAATAATATTTTGGTTTCTTTTTCAAGGTATGTATAATGGAGTTTTGAGCCGACGGGTTATGGTGTCACACGTTTCATCTAGTTAGGTTGACCTAATTGATTATATGATTGTGGAATATATAGGTCTTGTTCAATGTGTGGGAAGAATGAATGTGAGATGTAGAAGCGGATGAGAAAGAGTGTGAAGCGTAAAAGGTGTTAGTGGTGAATAATGAAGTGTTTAAGTCAATTTATTAAGCCTAACTAGAACTGTATCTTTAGCATATATTGTAGATGCATTGTTAGCAACTCAAAATCTGGTAGTGAGGTACTCTTTTCTATATATTTTGTAATTCTAGATGAAGTGATCTTCCTTGGGTAGTGACCCCTCCTATTTTCTAGATAGTGAGTCTTCTGAGTAGTGAGCCCTTCTAGTAGTGTTCCTTCTATAATATGTTGTAATCGGTTATGATATATTGTGAGCTAATCCTCACCATGGATTTTCCCTTCCAAGGGTTTTCCACATAAATTTCGTGTTCTTGTGTTGTTTGTTGTGCTACATGCTTCAATTTTTTATTTCCATTCTACAAGTTTAATGAGATTCTTTGAATACACTTTCAAGTTAATGAATTTTAGGGTTCATAATGATTCACCCCCCTCAATATTTCGAGTGTTCAACAATTGGTATTGGAGCAAGGTTCCTTCAATTGGATTAACTGTTGAGGTAGATCATGAAGGTTGAACACATGACAACTAGGAGGTATCCTATCCCTTCAAAATAAATTATGATGGAAGGTTTTACTAAAGAAGACTGTGAAGTTGATATGGAAGGTGAACTCAAATCTTCCCTTGATGATTTGGATAAAGCAAAATGTGAGAATAGATATCTGAAATAAACTCTTAAGGAAGAAAATGAGTGCCTCAAGAAGTCGAGGAATCAAGTCAATAAATTTAAAGAGAAAATCACAAGAACAAATGAGCAACTTAAGCAATCAAATGAGACAATCACTAATCTAAAAGTGCAAGTTGAAGAAGGGAAAAGAGTTGAAGATTGCTTGAATGCCAATTTGAAAGACAAGTCTACAAAATGCTCAAAGCTTGAAGAATAGATTTTGTCTTTAAGGAAATATTTAGAGAAATCAAAGAGTCAAGAGGAAAAATTCAAGAAGAGATCCAACTTGCTTGATGATATGCTTTCTAGTCAAAAAGCTTCAAAGGACAAAGAAGGATTAGGGTTTGAAAAAGGAGAAATCTCAAAGGAAAATCAGACTTCAAACAATGTTGAAAAGAAGAATAATGAGAAAAGAAAGACTAGAGATAAGAAGAGAAATATCTTGTTGTCTCTTAGTATGTATTCCTTTCTCTCTCTATCACTATCTATATATATTTCTCTTTATCTCTTAATGTATCTTTCTATTTCTCTTTCTCTTTCTCTCTCTCTTTGTTTCTCTCTCACTTACATTTCTCTCTCTAGGAATTTTTTTAAAGATGCTTCCTAGTGTTTAAGACTACTTATCAACATAACTAAATTTAGGTATTTCTAATTGAAATTTAATATTGATAAAAAATATGATCCTAATGGATTAACTCTAGTTGAATTACATTTGACCCACAAATTTTCTACCTAGAACTATCTACTAGACACATATGTAGCATCACTTTGGTGCTAATTTAAAAATAATATTTGGAAAACTTAATTATCTCAAAATGTCATGTCCCCTTTTCAAAATTCTCTAAAAATGGAAACTTATTTAAAATAGTAAGCCCGACTGCCAAAAATAGTAAAACAGGACCCAAAGATTTTTTGGAAAAACTATATATTTTATTTGGTGATTTGACTAAACAAATATTATCAAGACACCAAATAAACATCATAATGTTAATTCCTCCATATTTTGATGTGGGGTTTAATTCGAGCAAATTTGGGGTCAAAAAGAAGAAACTGAAGTGAAAAATCAAATTGGGTAAAAAATAATCTTAGAAAGTGGCAATAAATGTCAACAAATCAGAAAATGGAAGTTATTTTACCAGAATGCTCTATCCTCATTTTTTTAGCATGGGAATCTTGGAAGTTACAACTTTGGCATCTTGCATGAAATCATATAAGGAAAAATCAGTTTTTTCATTGATTCATTCCATCTTGTTTTGCTAATGCATTTTTTGTTGTTCTTCAGAGGCCAAAAAACCTGTGGAGAAGGAGACTTGAGAATGTGAGTTTGAAGGTTTCAAGCTGAACTAAGGATGGGATTTTGAGGGTCATCAAGGCGTGATCTCATATAGATATTTCCATTGTGCTCAACAATGTAGTTTAGATTGTTTTCTCAGTATGTTGCAAGTGTGGTTTTGTAGGGGTTTAGGTGTGAGAGTTTTGTGATTGTTTAATTATTTTTGTTGTAGATTATATGGCTGCCATGGGACTGTATTTTTCTGAATATTAATGATATCAAGCACATTTATCTATCTTTGGTAAATGGCGCCATGTTTGGGTGCAAAGGTTTACATTTTCTAGTAGTGGTTTGTATTAGTTGAGCTTTTATTTTTGGGATTTTTGTAATCTGCCTTTACAGATATGAAAGTGCATTTAATAGGAAGTTATGCTGCTGAAATTTATATAGAAAACCTCTTCCTTTTTCTGCAATAAAATCTGGAGTGTTCATGGACAGTTTGGTGTAAATTTCTACATACCCGATTTCACTATTTGATTAAAAATCAATTTTCTCATATGGGTTTGTATTTATATTATTAAATCAGATTTAATGGCAGTAGAATATGGTAATATAACAGAAAGGGACATTATAGTGGTATCAAAGCCTTGATTCTGCCAGCCTGATGGTTTAGCCAGTTTAATGTAGCCAAGCTCTTGCCAGCTTGCAGGAATTTGATTGGTTGATCATGGAAGGGTTTTGCATATCTATGTTTCAGAATTGGGAAAATGATATGTTAGTTACCAAAATATCAAGTTGGTATGATGAATATTTGATGAAATCTTTACATTTTAATGCAGCTCAAACATTCTATGAATATGCAAAGCTCACTGGGAAATATTTGCCTAAATAAGAAGAGGTTATTAATTTTTTTAAAGAATTCCTAGGTGATCCTGAAGATTTCAGATTTTTAACACCTTTTGATCAATATTACATGAAAAGGAAAAAAAAGGAGATCAGATGAATAAGGCTTCAAAAACTAGGGAGCAAGTGGAGGAGTTGAAGGTTGATTCACCTAACTTCTCCAAGCAGATCAATAAGGAGGAACAAAATTATTTGAGTCAGAATATTGAAGGTAAAATTCCTTTGATAAGAGATCTTAATTTTATTTCCAATAATTATATGCTTCAGTCCTAGTTCAATGAAGTCAAGGAGATGAATTTAAAAGAAAAATTGGAACAAGAAAATTATAAGAATGTCCCTTTAGAAGTTGCAATAGAGAAATTTGTTGTTTGTGAAAATGAAAGGGTGAATGAACATGTTAATTGCAGTGACATGTATGATTTGATGTTTCCTACTACATCACTACAATATTTTTGTCATGCTGAAAAATGTTCCAAAAATGAAGATAGAAAGAATGGTGTAGTTTTCAACATTGACCATGAAGGTACATTAATTCCAATCCAAGACTACTTTAGCGAATGGGACCCAGGTGATAGTCTCTTCTTAGGTGATAAAAAACAATTTTCTATAGTTTTAACTCATTCATGCATTTTAGTATGGAATCTTGGTTCTATTTTCAAAAAGGTGCAAATGAAGAACATTCAAATCCATCTAAAATCTAAAATATTTGATGGGATTACTACTTTTTCCACAAAAATATGTCTCATTCTATGCACATGGATAGGTAAAGGGATTACTGTAACCTTGAGGAAATATGAGGTATTACATGATTGGATGCATTTATTTCATACCTCGTATTAAATAAATGCATCCAATCTGAAATTTTAGAGGAAATATGAGGTATGAAATAAATGCATCCAATCTAAAATTTCAGATTGGATGCATTTATTTCATGATTGTTTTCAAGGGGAAAAACTCAAGTAAGCTAAGTCTCACACCATCCAGAATGTTGACATACAAAAGAATGCAACTTTGGTGGCATTTGACAGAAATATGGAGGTAATGGTTACATGCTTTGAGCTTTACATTTCATATTTGTCTAATCCATTTGTTGAAAAACATGGTGTGTTAGTGGTTGCTATGGGAAGAGAAAGTTATTTGGTTCTAAAAAGTATGCAAGTTATGGTTTTATCAAGTGAGCCTCAATTAAGTTCTCCACTACATTGAAATCAGCAAAGGAGGATGTTTAGGTATATGCCTCTATGATCATCTTTAGAGGAAATAGTCTAGCAAGCCAAGGATTGTGTGCACACTAATATTATTTCAAATCTGAATTTTGCATCATGCTACTCTCATATGTCTATTTACAAGAAGCACATGAACTATGAGTTCTCTCCTTACAGGTTGATTTTCTAATTCTTGGTGAATCAAGTCAGATTTTGATTTCATTTATGATGATGATATTTTGATCTTCAACAAGCTTTGGAAAGATGTTTGGGAGTCTTGGGATATTCATTCTTGAAGCATATTCATGGGACATTGGCACTCAAAAGGGTGATGCTATGGATGCATGATGGGAATTCTTTTCCTTATGAGAGGGTCATTTCTACCACAAGGAGACTTCAAGGAGGAGCTAATATTCACACATTCACAAGTATTGCAATTCATGTTCTAATGGGAAATTTAGAGTTGGGAAGGAATGATATTTAGATTGCGACTACTCATAGGGATATTATAGCCCTTACATGGTTTTTCACACATAGATTACAAGGGAGAAATCTTGGTTTGCTACTCAATTTGATCATTCTTGCATTAATTACATCATTGAGATATTGCTAGATTGGATGACTCTAACTTTGAATAGATTTAGATTGTTGCAACTAGAGATGGTTTCCTTACATGATGAAGTTAGAAGATCATCATTCTTGTTGGAAATCAAACCAACAACCATGTATTTAGTGATTTTGTGGAATCTTCTAACAATTTGTATGTGAAGGGTGTCATGTATGTGGCAATGGATGAATTCAACGAGCACTTCACTTTCTATATGACTAAGTTGTTATGTACAGTTTGAATACCCAAAGTGTTATGGAATAAATTTCATTGTTATATGTTACCATATACTACTTGCCTTTGGTTCCTTGACTACTATATATCATTCTATGTACCTGGGAATGATCACTCACGAGTTTGGGAGAGGTATGATCTTACTACCGAGTTTTCCAACTCTATCTATTCCAACAATTTGGGGCTTCAGGTAGTTGTTGATTTCAAAATGTGTGATTTATGTTATGAAGATTGTATTGGTCCCTTTCATATATATTTATGCTACACAAATCATATTTGTATCATCATCATTGGTTTCAAAAGTGTCAGGTGCAAGTTTCCTAAAGATAGTGCAACACTTGCTAGAGACCCGGAACAGTTTGCATGGTTAAAATTCAGAGCTTGGTGGTGTGAATGTTTTTTTTGTATGATACTAATTTTTATCCCTCTACTATACCTCAATGCCTATATATTAGTCCATGAAGCTAGAAACATCATCATTCAGTTTGAGGTAATGTATGGGATGATTATTGTGTATTCTTGTGATATGTATTTTAGCAGTGTAGAGGTGAATGAGGTATTTGATTTCAGAAGTTTTAATGGTTGTGGTAGAAGATGCAATGATTGTTATGAAATTCATAATAGCAGAAAAAATTAGATCCAAAACATTATCAAATGCTTCACAAGTCTTAGGAACAAGTTGCCCAATAACATAAACTCTTTCCTAGCTAGTGCTTTAGGACACTATTTGTATTGCAGTGAGAAGTTGTTTTGGAAGGGTTTTAAAGTGGAAGTTATCAAGCATGTTAGTAAGTTCTCTGATATGATTGAAAATTTCATATTTTTTTTTTACTTTCATGTTGAAATTTTTATGTGAAGATCAGATTGTGCTAGTTGGACTCAAGGAGTGCATGTATCGACATCAGAAGGGCTTGTGGTTTGCATCCAAATTTTGGAAAGGTTTAGAATGTTGTTATGTGATGACATTTGATTTTATTAATATGTGCCATTATTATCCCAAATAAAATCCTAAAATTTTATCAAGCAAATTTCAAATAGAGATAAATTGGTAGTAGTTTGTGATAGATCCTATAGGAAGCGTCTCCATGATTCACAAGGAATTGGAAGGAGGAGGCTATTGATTTTAGGAAAGGGAAGGATAACTAAAAAACCCCAGGGAATGTGGAACAAGAGGCTAAATATTGAACATTCACTCCATAAATTTATAGATTACACGTACATTCTTCAAGAAACTATCAGGATGCTTAAGAGGAAGGTACAACAATTTATAGGTGCAATATCACAATCAATTATGAATTCAAAAATGATTGAGTTTTGTGGAGCATCATGTTTGCAATTTCTTCATGACAAGAAATTTTTGGGAGGGAGGACTTGTCATGTCCCCTTTTCAAAATTCTCTAAAAATGGCAACTTACTTAAAATAGTAAGCCCGACTGCGAAAAATAGTAAAACAGGACTCAAAGATTTTATGAAAAAACTATATATTTTATTTGGTGATTTGAATGAAAAAAAATTATCAAGAAACCAAATAAACATCATAATGTTAAATCCTCCATATTTTGGCATGGGATTTAATTAGAGCAAGTTTGGGGTCAAAAAGCAAAAATTGAAGCAAAAAATCAAATTGGGTAAAAAACAAAGAATCTTGGAAAGTGGCAATAAATCAGAAAGTGGAAGTTATTTTACCAGAATGCTCTATCCTCCTCTTTTTGGCATGGGAATCTTGGCAGTTACAACTTTGGCATCTTGCATGAAATCATATAAGGAAAAATCAGCTTTTTCATTGATTCATTCCATCATGTTTTGCTAATGCATTTTTTGTTTTCTTCAAAGGCCGACAAACCTATGGAGAAGGAGACTTGAGAATGGGAGTTTGAAGGTTTCTAGGTGAACTAAGAATAGGATTCTGAGCATCATCGAGGTGTAATCTCATATAGAGATTGACATTGTGCTCAACAGTGTTGTTTAGATTATTTTCTCAATGTGTTGCAAGTGTGGTTTTGCAGGTGCTTAGGTGTGAGAGTTTGGTGATTGTTTAATGATTTTTTTTGTAGATTATATGGTTTCCATTGGACTATATTTTTTTGCATATTAATGATATCAAGTAGATTTATTTATCTTTGGTAAATGGCAACATGTTTGGGTGCAAAGGTTTACATTTTCTAGTAGTGGTTTGCATTAGTTGAGCTTTTATTTTTGGAATTTTTGTAATCTTCCTTTGCAGATCTGAAATTGTATTTTATAGGCATTTATGCTGCCAAATTTTTTGTAGAAAACCTCTTCCTTTTTCTGCAATAAAATCTGGAGTGTTCATGGATAGTTTGGTGTAAATTTCTAGATACCCGATTTCACTATTTGATTAAAAATCAACTTTCTCAGATGGGTTTGCATTTATATTATTAAATTATATTTAATGGTAGTAAAATATGGTAATATAACAGCAAGGGACATTACAATAAATTTATCCTCACATAAATAACATTTAAAATAAAATTACGTAAATAAAACTTAAAAGAAAGCTACACAAATAACACTTAAAAGAAAACTACTTTTTTAATAGATCTATAAGTGTAGTTTTAAAATATAATATTTAATAGTTTAATCATATTTATAATTTATTTTTTACCTTAATGAAAAATAGGCTATAAATATCAAAATATAAGGTTGATTGTCTTCTCAAGAAAAATATGATTTGCTAGAGGTACAATTTCTTATCAAGATGATATAATCATTTTCTATGTTAGACTAATAGTAAAGAAAAAAGTAGAGGCCCCTCAAAATAGTTATATTTTTAGTAGATGAGACTTTCAATATTTATTAAAAACTATTAAAAGGGGGAAAAAATGCATGCATTAAATTTTCAAGTCATAAAAAGTAAAAATTACATATTTACTATTAAAAATTGGAGACCAACTTAATCTCACTTTCTAACACTTTATCAAAAAACTAAATTATAGTGTGAATTTTAAAAAACTATGTAAAAATGATTTTTATTGAAAAGTATATTTAAAAAACTTAAAATACACTAAAATATCTACATTTCATTAGTTTACATATTTCCAAATTTAACTCATATGTCACTTGCTAGTGGTTGAAGTGAAAAGGCTATACTAATGTTGGTCATTTCCTTTATAAAAATAGGATAAAGTTTTGAACTTCTCTCTCTCTATCCATCTCTCTCACTCAATATGTTTCTCTCCATCTCTCTCTCTCTTTCTATCTTTATCTCTCTCAACATACATATACTTCTTGTCAATGGGTGTTTTGACACACTTAGAACTAGGTTAGATAAATTCACAAGATCACTCCAACTCTCCTAAAAGTCTAATTAAATTCTAGAAGAAATTAATCCACCCCAAACTCTATATCATCAAGTCATGGAAATAAAAGATAATTTAATGTGCTATTTAGTTATACCTTTTTTTAATTTTCCTATTGTATGAATGTCTTGATATATAATAAAGCCACAATATAACCTACCAAACAAGTGTTTAGTGGCTCAAATGATAATTATCTTGACATAATAGACATCAACAAGATGAACTAAAGACAATGTGATTTTCAAAGATAACATTTTTTATATTTTTTAATCTTAGATATGATATTTCTAATAATAATTAATAAATCCACTTCAACATAATTAGTGCTTTAGATTTGAATTTTTTACATAATACCAATCAATATTACTATTTTCTTCTATATATTACTATATTCATATTTTTTAAAGGATAATTATTTGTAAATCCTAGATCTAAGGATTCTAATAGAAAATTTATAAATTCTTATGCAAAAATAATCATATAATCCAATTCAAATTTAAAAAGACAAAAATAATAAGGATTCATACAAACAAATAAAAAAGAATCTTATTTGTAAGAATTCAAATTCGCATTCTACTAATATAATGAAATTAAACTAAACCAACTTTGCTTGATCTAGTTTTCAAAAACTCATCAACACAAAGTAATGTAGATGTCTATATTTTAAATAAATCGAAAGAAAAACATGAAACTATTGTATTACACATGAAATTTTCATGCATCACCTTCCCTAGTCTTTATAATCAAAATATTTGTCATGTAACATGGCTTATATTCCATCCCTCATTTAAATTTTAGAAATTACTCGTTACAACATGACCTTATTTGGAAAACCTAGATTTAGAATGAGAATGCTAATTGACTAACCTACTACTCTATCTAGCCTACACTAACAAGTTTCCAACCTTTTAAATTATTTTTGAATTTATATAAATATTTAGCCTCTTGGGTACAATTTTTCAAATTCCCTAGATCGAAAGAAAATATTTGAATATTAAATAAAAATTGTTTCAAAAATTACTTTCTTATTTTATCCCATATTAATAAATGATAATTATAATTTGAAATTAAGGGGTGAAAATTTATTACAATCACCCAAAATTAAATACTTAAAATGATTCTAATCAAAGAAACTAATAAACAAATTCTTGTGAAGAAACTAATTCTAATCTTTCTTGATCTACACCCTCTTTCTATTACTCTAGTTTTATCTCCTATATATATGAATAAAAGTTATAAATAGCTTCACTAACTACATTAAAATAGGAGAATCGTAATATTGGAAATGTGCATTCCTAGAAAACAAAAACTTCATTATATTCTCTACAACTTTATTCATCTTTGCTAAGTGTGCTTCTGAATAATGGAAAAAAATGAGGGGCCATATAAAATGTCACTCTTTCTCCCACTGATCATTCAAAGAATGTGTCGGTTATTTTTGGAGAACAAAGCATATCCCACTAAGTATCTATGAACTTGCCAAATTCAATTATCGAATACTCGAGAGATGATTGGCCAACGAATGAGGAAACACTATAACACTTTCCTCCTACACTTTAGGCTCTTTAAGACCAAGGAGGGTAATCCCACAATGTGCATTATATAATCTTGCTACACAACTATATTAGGAAATGCACAATTAACAGATACATTCTCAATCAGATGTTGAATCAGTGAAATCTTTAAAGAAATTGGTGAATCCTTTGAAAGATAACACCTCTAAAGTTGAGAATCCATACAATACCAACCTTAAAAAAGGTTAAATGATTTAAAGATTATTTATAAGTATTGTTCTAAAATTGGGTAACCATAACCATGGGAGATACAAATAATACCTACGACCAGTGCCATATCTTTGGGCAAGTAGTCACAACATAACAAATCGAACTATAAGGTGAATTTAATACTAAACATTCATGATCTACGTGAGACTATCTTACAACTCACATATCAATACTTATATTTTATGACTACTTATCAAACCCACTGACATGTATACAAATTCATGATTTAATAAAAGCATTTTAACTGATCCATTGAACCAGAGCCTAAATTAAACATGCATTAAAGTACAATGACAATGAAAATTAATTAAATGATCTTTGATCAATTATTTCATTAATAATTTAGATACAACATAAAAATGGAGAGACAATAGACACATGAGATATTCATTATTGTTCAAATATGCTTAGAAACCATACAATTAACGAAATTTATGTGCTAGATTCTAAACTTGAGATATAAACTTCATATATGTTCTCTCTGTATTCTAATTTGCATAACTCATATGTAGAATTCAACAAGAGTCCTGTAAAAATGACCTAGAATTCCCTTTTATAAGAACAAGGGAGCAAAACAAGCTTCAAGCTGAGAAGTACACATGTCACATTTTAATTTGACCACTATAGCAAATATTCCCCTATAGAAAGTTACAACAAATTAATTAAATATTCATCATCAGAATACAAGCCTCCATTAGTCGGTGCAGAATACTACGCCTTCCAAAAGACACATGTTGAAAATAATCATCTTCATTCATTACCGCAGATTTGGTCCCACCTTCCAAAAGGTATCCTTAAACAGTTTCCTCAAAAATTGTTCTTACGCACACTAGGTGAAAGAAAAAAAGCAATGAAAGAAAGAGAAAGGAAGAGACAAAGAAAATATCCATGTCTGATGCCCTATCATCTATTCAATTTGAAGAAAATGCACTCTATTTTCAATACTTTAGAAAAATCCTAATCTGTACCAAATCTAGGCTATATAGTACATTTTCACCTATCTATTATTCATCGTGACAACATACTTTATAATTTCAAATCACCACCCTACCTTTTATACTAATCCACCACCCCTTCCAAGTATCTGCCTATCCATTCCTTGAATTCCTCATCAATAGGCCAACCACAATTCATGACTTCATCAACTCTTTCTCTATAAGATGCATACTTGGTGAAAATTTGGTTGGCCTCTCTGTCAAATTCTAACAAGACAATTTTAACAAGAACCAACATATCCATAACATTCTTTAGTGTGCCCATATCATATTTTTAACAAGTTGCAACTGCCTGATCAAAAATTATTTTATTAATTTCATCCCTCCATTCTTGTGGGTTTTTTATATTACCATCATGCCTTAAAATGGATGGAAGGAGACCATGATGTGACTCATGAAAGGACTTCACCAAATCCCTTATCTTGATTTCCAAAGGTTCAATATTTCCCCTACACCCTTCAATTTTACATACATGATTATTAGTGGGCTTGAACTTATCAGGGGGATTAGCATCTTGCTTAGCTCCAATTGACATCAATCTTAGTTCCTTTATCCTAGGAATCCATTTTTTCATAAGTGGAATAACTCTTTCTCTGTCATTATCAAAACTATTCATGGTAGCCACCATGGATGAATAGTTATGATGAATACTATTTAATCTTTTATTTACCCCTCTATTTAGGTGCTCCAATGTTGTAGTGACAATCTTCATATTTCTATTAAAAATCTCGTTATCATGATCATCACATTTTAATTTATATTCATTCAGTTGCTTGAGAAATTCCTCTCTACTGATGTCTCCTTCAGCCTGTGGCATTTCTAATGTACTAGGCTCTATTATTGAAATGGGTGCACTTCCCATGTTATATGGCACAATAGCCCATGAAGGAACTTATTTCAGTGGTAAATTCAGGGGGTGCAACTTCTTGAGAAGTGGTAGGGGAATCAACACTAGCATGTTCCTACTTTTGTGGTCACAAATTTTGCAACATCTCCTCCAATTATGTAATATTTTTTTGTAACTACATATAGTGTTACTCAATCTTTCCATATTGAACCAACAAATTATTGTTTTCTATTATGAGATTCTCTTTCTCTACAATTACTAATTCTACTATGGCCCTTGTGAATTTTGCAACATGCATAGACATATTGGATGCTTCTAAAGATGATGTATCTGACACCCTTTTTATTATTAGGCCTCCTTGGTAGTTAGGTGCACGCTCATCAATATCAGGTTTTCTTGTACTTGGGGCAAGAGACCAAATAGCCAATGCATCCCATTGTTCACTAAAAGAAGACCCTTACAATGCAATCATAACCTCTTCTTCTGAATTGTACAGGAGCCTATCACACCTCTTTATTATATCAAAGGCTATAGCAGAATCCAAATCCCACTCTAGAACTAACAGAATACCACTATTTCCGACCAATTCTCTACCTTCCTTTGCATTCATCTTTTGGAACTTAGCCTTTATTTCATTCAAAATGTTTCCTTGAATGGTAGCATTAGGCAATTCTAGATGAAGGCTTCTTTCTATGGCCAAGTTATTGACATATTCATCTCCTTTATCCCTATATGCAAACTCCAAAAAGGCTTGAGTCTTTACTAATGAATCATAATCCAAAAAAATTATACATGCCTCTACCCACATATCATCTTTACCATTGAGCCTAGTGACGTTAACTTTACTTATCCTCATACTTAATTGCTGTGCTGCCCCCACTGATAGCATAGTGGGCATTCCTTCTTGCATTTCTTGTTCTGATACCCAAATATCATCATCATAAACTTCATAAACATAATCCACCAAACTTGTTACTTCAACCTTCTCCTTATTCAATGGGGTTTCCTTTGGTGGAGATGTACATGATGATCGAGCATTAATATCCACAATTTAAGGCCCTGTTGGCCTTGGAGGAGAAGGTGGTGGTACTTGTAGCATAGGAGGAAGTCTTTTATCCTCTTGTTGAGAGGGACCAAGAACAATACCATCTTTCTTTGCCTTCTTTTCCTCACAAAGAACTTTATTTTTGGTTCAAGGGCTTGAGGTGTAGTTTTTCTTCCATAGTAGGGATCTCTCCTTTACCTTGTTCTTCTTCAATGGGACCTTTCACCTTATCCTTAATTATTCCCTCACCTTCAAGATGGCCCACTATTTTCTAAAAAATTTGGGACACGTGCACCACCTTTTGTATAACATTTTTAATCTTTGGAAGAATAATGAAATCAGGTTTTTCCCTTTTTATCTTTCTCTGCATCTTGTTGAAAGAAATCCATTTTTCCTTCCTTCGTTCTTGTTCTAGAGGTTCAAACATGTTTCTTATCACATCTTTTGGGAATTGGAATATGTGCAGAAATTTGTAACTCTTGTTTCTTTCCTTCAACCAGGCCATGAATCCTTCAGGGTCATATCTGATCCTCTCTACAACTCTTTGCATGCGGTAGGCCTTAAGTATCTAAATTATCATATTACAACCTCCTTTTGTCATCAAAAAATCAAAAAATCATGTATACAAAGGAAAGGATGTCCCCTTCCCTTGATCCAATAGATGTTTATTTTCCACACTTCCAAGTTGCCATATTACCTCAAGGAAACCAAGTATTTTTGGCATATATCTTGGTAGAAAGTGGGGTGAAACAATGGAACCATATACTCTTAAAATAGTATAATCGGGGTATGGGATAATATCTCCCCAATTGTGATTAACCCCAACTCAGGCATTCTTTCCTTGGGTGTCAAAAAGTCATGGAGGCCCTTGGGAATCCTAGGTATATTCACAACTAGTGCTCTCTTCAATTCTATAGAAAACAAATTCTAAAATGTCACAAAATCATATGTCATGTCATCCTTGTCTAAGACAGTAGTCCAACATTACATGGGAAACTCCAAATTACCCTCTCTCCTCTCTAAAACCATATTATGCCCAAAGTAAGGTGCACCTTTGAACAAAAACATATGCATCAATAATGAATACCAGCTAAACCTTACTCCATCTTCTCCTTTCTTTAACCTGATCAAACCCTCATGAATGTTTTCTACAAGAAACCTTGCATAGTCATATACAATATAATATTGGGAGTGTTGAATATGGCCTACCATATACATCCATGCCATAGGAATTCCCATGATAGGATCATAACCAATTATTTGGAAAATGGAGTAGAAGGTTTTTTAGAAGCAGGAAATAAAATAATTGACAAGGAAAGGCTCCTTATCAAATTGCCCTATTGTAATCCTTCGGCCTCCAATTTCAGCTAGATACCTTGGTAGGATGTGGACTCTTAATGTAATCTTATTTTTATCATATTCATACTTGAAGAGGCTTTCATTAATCTTAGGAATTTCATCTTTCCACTGAATGAGTCTGGACACAAGAGAAATTCCTCCTTGGTAATTTTAACCATTTCCTTCCCATCATATGTTCTTATTTTCCTTGTGACTAGGTCATAATTGTTGGCTATTCCTTTGAGAAAGTCAACATCCACGTAGACATTTGGGACAATCAACTTCCCTAGGTCACAGTTCCAAGGATTGCCTACTAGAATACACATATTTCTATTTCTAAACCATCCACAGAACAATTCCCATCATGTATAAGGTAATTTGGCATCCTTTATAGAATTATTCTTGTCAATCAAACCCTCAACTACTTAGGGACCCCAGAGAAGTAGCTGACCCTTAGGTTTTTCACTAGTTGAGGGTTGCAACTGGTCTGTAAGGTCTTTATTCAAAGGCCTTTTGGGTACATAATTCTCTCCTTTAGACGAGGATGCTTTTGAATGTGCTTTGGGAGCCATAACAAAAAATATAGTACACAACAAGTTTTTTAGATTCTTG
Source organism: Sequoiadendron giganteum (assembly GCA_007115665.2). NCBI lineage: Eukaryota > Viridiplantae > Streptophyta > Pinopsida > Cupressales > Cupressaceae > Sequoiadendron > Sequoiadendron giganteum. Next base: position 452,284,566 of record CM021109.1, on the reverse strand, counting down.
GAACAAAACTTACAACTTATAAGAGTTTGACATAAATTATGATAATGCAAGACTAACCAGTTCTTCTTAATGAATGCCAAACCCTAAAGTGTAGAATGTCCTTGACAATGCTCAATTGTGATTTTAAGATAGGTTTTAATAACTATAAAATATTCTACCTTGGCTGCTCATTTCCCTTTCTATTATTAAGGCTCGCTCGCGTGAACTAGAACATCTCACTTTCCCTCAAGTTGAGTTTTGAATGTTAGTCATTGATCACATGGAAAAAATAACTGATGAATGATCCAAATTTAATCATCTTGATTTGAAAAAAAAGACTGTATGTAGTCACAATATTCCTTAAATACCAATAATCCATATTGAACCACTTGCTAATGTGTCACAAGCCCCACTAATCCTTTGTCGCTACAGCCAGAATCCATGTGTCCACTTCCCCTCGCCCTTGTGGTTCTTAAACTATGCACATATTTCATCAGTGGGGGGATAGTGAAGGGGTGAGATTTAATCTCACTACTTCTAGTTACTCACATCTTAGTCATAACCAATTACATGTGGCCTTATTCCTCCTACACCATCAATGGTCTAGATTAAAAGATCTTAAAATGTGTGCACCATACCTACATTAGTAGCGCATCCTTTATTGTTCATATCCCATGTGAAAATATTTGATTAATATTTTCCCCCACCACCTCAATGCTCCCACGTCCTTTGAGCTACTCCATGTGGCAATCATCGGCTGCCTTGTTGATAACTTGTTAGTGGAGGGACCCGCATAGGATAGCAGGGAGCAATCAAGATTGACCCACATCACCCGCTATCAATCGTCAGTTCTCTTTAAAACTTTTCCTACTCATCACTTGGAAGCCTTTGGGCCCATAATCAAACTTGACACACAATGACCACCCACTAGCCCATGTGAATATTTTAATAAATTATAAACATCAATGGGTACATAGGGGACGATCGAGATGCAGCCACATGATCTATCGACCATTGTTGATTTTCTTTTATACCACTTGTAGCCTTCCATAAAAACATTGGGCCCACAAGACACATGGCTTGAGCCCACCAACCCATTAGAATAAAATATTGAGCAATAAAATGGAATGAGCACACAGGGAACGGTTGAAATCCTTTCTCAATGATCGAATGGTCATCATAAACTTTCATTTTTGCACATGCCAAATTTTTCAATTCTTAAAATGGGGCCACAACTAGGTCTACGAGACTTGACCCTTGAGAAATAAAGACTTAAGACTTAAGTCTTTAATCATGAAATTATTTGGCTCGACTATGGAGAAATTAAAATGATTATTCTACAGATGGTGACCGACAGACTTAACCCAAGGGGCCGGTGTACTGGACAATGATCTTAATGGCTGAAAAAACAACTTAAGTGACTGGTAACTAGTTATATAGGTCAATAAAGGATTATAACATTCAATGTTCATGCCAATAAAAATTTTGAAAAGAGGGTTTTTAACCTAAAATTCTAAGGCATACTCTTAGGACAAAAGCATAGAACTATGACAGGGCAAGACACACCACAGATTCTCAAAAAAAATTAGGAGCTCTACCAATGGCTCATGCTTGGAGACACATACCCCTAGTGGGTATGGTGAGAAACTAGATCTCATGGTGAAGCAAACCAATATAGAGAGACAAAAATGGAGGAGCTAGCCCGGACAAGGCCAATAGACACAATCGATAGCAAACACACCAAACCTATTTACAAGACTATACAATGTACATAGAATGCTACCTATTTCAAGATAAATAGGGCTTCAAGAGCTATCCATGTACTGGAAGTTCTAGGAGTTCACCTGTTAGGGACTACAAGAAGTATGAATCTTCCCTATGTGTATCTCTAATCAGATACGAGCCAAGCCATAGGGGATCAAATTTCCCATGCTTTCCTTTGTCTTCCATCCTTGCATTCCACATTAAGACCATACATCCAACTTCAAATTTTATTTCAATGGCCTTTTTATCAAATAGGTACTTGAGCTGAAGTTGCGACTTCTAATTTCTTTTATGAGCTTCTCTTCTAGTTTCATCAAGCTGAATTAGCTCTTTCATCCTATGTTGCATCTCATCACAGATTTCATCATCATATTCTTGAAAAAATTTACACATCTTTATCAAGTTATTATGAGGTATCCTTGCTTCCACCCCACATACCAAGTTAAATGGTAATTTCCCAATAACCTTTTTTACTATGGTTTTTTCTACCCACAATGCAAGCTATAGTTTTGAATCCCATGCCTTCTTATTCTTCACAATCACTTGTTTGATGATTTTCATCAAACTCTTATTACTAGGTTCTCCTTTTCCATTCCCTTGAGGATGATAGGGAGAAGAGTAAGACATACTTATGCCATGTTTATTGCAAAAGTCAATAAACTCTTCAGATCTAAAGCACATGGCATTATCATAAATAATTATTTTTGGGACTTCGAATCTACTCAATATGTTGTTCATCAAAAATTCTATCACTACTTTGCTTGTTTCCTTTCTTGTGGGGATCACTTCAACCCACTTTGTGAATTAATCAGTTACAACAAGGATCCAGGAGTGACCCCCACTTGATTTTTCTGACATCTCTCCAATGAAATCAATGCCCCACTATTGAAATGGGGCCTAAACTGAAACTGGCCTAAGAGGAAGGTTACCAGAAAATTGTAACTTACCAGTGAATCTTTGGGAAGCATCACATATTTTGAAAAAATATGAGCATCTTTGAATACTATTAGCCACTAGAACCTTGCTCTCATTATTTTATGAGTAGTTGTTGCGGCCATGTAGTGGCCTCCACATGCTCCCTTATGCATTTCAAACAAAAGATCATCTGCTTGATCTCCATCAACACACCTAAGTAACACACCCTCTAGAATTCTCCACCAAAGCTCTCCATCAATAATAATATATTTGATAGCCTGTAGTTTGAGAGTTATTCTTTCATTTTTGGGAATACCCTCAAGACATTGCATTGTCTGCAGATATTCCAAAATCCTCCCATACCATCCATAGGTCTGGGTGTCACATATGGGTACAACATTTTCATTTTCAACTTGATTGATCTTATTGGCTTCCAAGTTGGTCTCAACCGTCAATTTTTCTAGACCCTGACCTCTCACCAACTTTGTAATTTGGATGTCAATGTTGAACTCCTAGATCCTATTGATCCATCTACATCTTCTTCCCGTGGTTTCCTGTTGAGTGAAGATATCCTTAACTGCAACACTTGGAACATATGCCACTACAGTTGCTCCCATCAAATATATTCTAAAAAAATTCACAACTTTGACCAATGCATAGGCTTGCTTCTCTATAGCATCATATTTGATCTCAACAATCTATAAATATTTGCTAGAGAATGTAATAGGCTACTCAAAGCCTCCATCATTTTTCTGTAACAACACTCTTGCAACAGTATGGAATGAATCAAAAGTGAATAATTGAAATGGCTTTGAATAGTCAGGGGATTTGAGCACATGTGATTCCTTGATGGCATCCTTTATAGCTTGAAAGGCTCTGGTAGGATCTTGAGTCCATGCTACTTTTTCTCCTTTCTTCAGCATTTTAGAAATAGGCCTGGCAATTTCAGCAAAGTTAGTGACAAACCCTCACACAAAATTAATTTTCCTGAAGAATGATTGAATCCCCTTTGTATTTCTAGGTTGTCAAATTTTATCTATAGCTGCTACTTGTTCAAGACCAATCATGACCCCTTCTTTTGCCACAATGTGTCCCAATAGTTTACCTTCCTTAACTCCAAAAGCACATTTCTTAGGATTTAAAGAAATCCCATATTAAAGAGCTCTAAAAAATATTTTCTCCAAGTGAGAATAGTGATCTTCTTCCTTCTTATTGTGAGCAGTCAAGTTAGCCTCATAAATAGCAAGGAATAAATCAATAAAATCTGCAAATGCCACATCCATGGCTCTTTTAAATGCCACACCTACATTGATTAGACCAAATGGAATCCTCGCATACACATAGGTTCCCCATGGTGTAGTGAATGTTTTTTTGTATTGTTCAGACTCTTTTACCATGACCTGATTGTAGCCTGAGAACCCATCCATCATCGGTAGTAGTTCGCATCCTGTCACCTTTTGTAACATAGCCTCCATATTAGGCAAATGAATATTATATTTTAAGGATGCAACATTCAGGTTTCCTAAATCACCACGAAGCATCAGGTCAACATTCTTTTTTTTTACTAGAACCAAAATTGAAACCCATGAAGAATGTCTAATAGGTTTAATGATCCCAACATCTCTTAACTTTATCAGTTCTTCCTACATTTTTGGCTGCAATGTGGGATTGATTGGCCTCTTCTTTTTCCTAAATGGCTTTGCATCAAGCTTCAAAGTTATCTCATGTTGAAACAGATCCTCCCTATAGGCCTTGAGGTCATCATATGACCAAGAAAACACATGTTTGTACTTCCTCAATAGGACAATCAATATAAAATTGACATGATGTTTTATCTTCTCTCCTATGTGCACCTTTTTGGGAGAGTTCTCTATTTCAAGATTTATCTTCTCCAAATATTCCTTACGGGAAGAAGCTTTCTTAACATTCGACTTATCAGGACCATCAAAGATCCTTTCTAGTGCAATGAATCCTTTGGGAATATAATTAGTTTTTAGTTGAATTATTTCATTCCTAAACAGAGTTTCTTTACCATCTACTTCCACTACCAATGAACTAAAGTCAATTTCTTGGCTCTCGTATTGATCTATATAGTGCAAGAAGTTAAAAGTATCATTATCAAACACTTTCTAGTTGTAAATGTTGTTAGGCACTACAGATAGAGTTTGCACCTCTATCTTTGAGATATCATCAAAAGTAACATAATCTAATCTTACAACAATATTGGCTAACAAATCTACCCCGAAATTAAGTCCTCTTTCTATCTAGTCTATGTTAAAAGAATCAAAGACCTCTATGGTGTCCCAAATAATGTTCCTATATTGCTTAATCCTTTTATTTTTTGAAACAAATCTAGATCTTACTTGGGAAACAACCAATTCAGAATCTCCCAACACTTTTAACATCTTAATACCATGCTTTGACGCTAGTTTCAGACCAAGCAATAGAGCCTCATATTTAGCTACATTATTCATGCAAGCAAGCTTTAACAAGAAAGGGTATTTGAATGTTTTACCTTGTGGGGAGATGAGGATAATCCCTACACTTGAGCCTTCTTTGGAACAAGCTCCATCAAAATAATAGTCCAGAGGGTATCTTCTTGTGGTGCATCTAGTATCTCTCTATCAATTGGTGTAGGATTAACCTCATCCTCTTGCTTTAATTCTTCAACTCATAACGTATCCAAAAATTTGATTATCACTGGTTCTTTTGGCTCTCCTGGATATTCAATCATGTTTTAGGCTCTTGGTTCTCTTACAATTTTAACATCCTTTTGATCAATGGAGAAGGTGGCAAATGATAAGTCACATTGAATGCTTCCAACCATGGATACACTCCACTATCTTGACAACAACATCCCATAATTTGCTGGGATATCCACCACTGTGATACTCATATTTAATTCCTTCTTAGGGAAGGTTGAAAGTTTATATGGTACTCTATTAATTACTACTATGATAGGTACTTCTCTTGAATCCATGGCATAACATTTTCCATAAGCACTGTCAATCTTTAAACCCATCTCCTCCATAATTTTCACTAGCATCACATTGTTCGAGGCCCCTAAATCAATCCTACAGTTGTTTAACAACTTCCCATCAATAATCAGACTCAGAAAAAATGGATTAACATGACTTGGACATTCATTGGTGATAGCTCCCAAATATAGATCAAGATTTTTACTAACTAGTTCTTCCACCTTATCGATCCTTTCTTAAATTTTAATTACCTTAGGATGATCAATCGCCATTTTTTTACTAGAAGTAGTAGCTAAACTATTAATGAGGGCAACTATTTTATCCTTGTGTTCATCAATCTTCATCATTTCTAAAAGTGGGACTATAACTTTAACCTGATACAATACTTGTAACATGTCCATAGGATTGTACTTTGGTAATTCAGGAAAAACTATTTCATTACCTATCATCTTATCAACTTGTCTTTCAGTCTTTTCAGGACTACACTCCTTCTCTTTACCCTTTCCAAATGAAGAGGCAATTACACCATCTTTCTTGGATTTATCATCCCTTTTAACCCAATTTCTAGCTGATTCATTCTCTTTGGGTTTTACCACTTCTTTCTTAGCTTCTTCCTTAGACTCTTTGTCACTTACTTTCTCAAGGTAACATCATCCAATTCGAGATTATAAACATGACAATAATCTTCCTCTTCTTCATATGAAAACACATGTTGATGATGTTGGCAACACAAGGGCAGACAAGTAAGAGGGGGGGTGGATCAGTTGTCACAGAATTTCAAACTTATTTCTTTATTGACACTTATTCTCAGATATGATTAATAACCATGAAAGAATAAATCAACAACACATCATAAATACACATAACACCAAGATTTTTGCGTGGAAACCCTATTAGGGGGAAAACTGCGGTGGAGGTTAATCCACAATTTTATAATCTATTAAAAGTATAAGAAGAATAAATGGGAATACACATGCATTCAAACACAATGCCTAGAGATCACTACTCAACTACACAAGAAGAATCACTGTCTTATAGAAAAATTTAGATTAAATCCATTTGAAGAATTGAAACTGAGAAAGTAGCACATGCTAATGCCTGATTATAGTCTCAATTAAGCACATGAATACTTCTTTACTTTTCTTCACTCTTCTTCATACTTTGCTCTATCTTCGAATGATCTAATCTTTATTTGCACATAGCACTCGCACACTTCGCATCATGTATACCTCAAATGAGATAAACAATCACTCATATATATCCACAACAAGTAATTACATTGCTTCATGTTAGCTTCAACAAAATAATAAGATGAATGCAAACTATCAGCCCAAAACAAAAAATATTATTAATGTGAATCTACCAAGGTTGGCCACAACATAGTAGAGACCCAAAAAAATATCCTTGAACACAAAACACCTTCAAATATTTTTCTTCGAAGATCCGCAACACGCTTCAATCACCCTGTCAGACATGAACATGAAAAACATGAACATGCAAGAGAAAATCACAGATCACGAGCACCACGATCAATGCAAACGTGCAACACAGATAGGACATGATCTTGAAACATAAAAAAACACCATAGGAGCATACACAACAACTCAGATTACCAGAATCACATTATCCTCTTCGAGGAATACCAACTTCTGTAACAGAATAACTGTCACAACACAAAAGCTCATAACTTTCTCAAATCTTCATGCACACCTCTGAAACTTTTGATGGATAAACTAGATAGGTTTGAAAAAAAAACCTTTAATCCACAACTTCTCACCATCAATGTATTGAACTTTCCATCATACTGATCTCCATTGCTTCACATACAACCTACAACTTATTTTATTATAGTTTTCTCAATATCCTCAACATATACAGTCTTAAAGACATTAATGCTAATAGTTTTGACATCAATGACAACCACATATCAGCAAAACAACAAAAACATCCTACAATATCCCCCTTTGGAATTGATGGCAACACATGATGTGAAAAACACCATCAATGCAACTAACTTCAACACTTACTCCCCCTTAGGTTATGACTTCTCTCCTTAGATAGTTTCAAGATTTTCATATTGCTCTTCTCCTCCTTAATTCTTCAAGATTTTTTCACATTGCTCTTCTCCCCATTTTACATCAATGAAAAAGAAACACACAAGATCTGAACTACATATCTAATTCATATGACTACTCCCCCTAAGTAGCAACCACCACAACATCAATTTGAATCAAGATATGACTGTGAAATGCTTTAGACTAATGCAATGTCTTGCATCTTAGTTCTGTTTAGGAGGGTTAATCACCCCTAACTTCCCTCTGAGATACTCAAAAGTATCCTTAGGTAATGGCTTAGTAAATATGTCTAGAATTTGTTTGTTAGTGGGAACATACTCCAATCTGACTTTCTTATCACTCACCTTGTCTCTCAAAAAGTGGTACTTGATAGATATATGCTTGGTCTTTGAATGTAGCACCATATGCTTAGAAATGTTAATTGCACTTGAATTATCATAGAATATAGCAATAGGTTCATTGTACACAACTCTAATATCTTTCAACATCTGCTTCATCCATAATACTTGAGTACAATTGTTAGCAGTAGCAATGTATTTTTCCTCTATAGTAGACAAAGAAATGGTAGTCTTCTTTTTACTTAGCCATGAAATTAGCTTCTCTCCCAAGAAAAATGTGCCACCACTGGTACTTTTCCTATCATTCACATCTCCTTCCCAATCAGAATTAGTAAAGGCACTTAAAGTAAGATCATCATCTTTAGGATACCATAGGCCAAAATCAACTATTCCCTTGAAGTATCTAAAAATTATTTTTATAGCAGTCACATGAGATTCCTTAGGATCGGCTTGAAATCTTGCAACAATACAAATAACATTCATGATATCAGGTCTAGTTTGAGTTAAATAAAGTAATCCACCAATCATTGATCTGTATCTAGTTTTATTTTCCTTTGGAGAATCATCATCTATTGACAACTTACATTTGGTCACCATGGGTGTATCAACTGGCTTTGAATCTTCCATACCAAACTTCTTTAGCAATTCTTTCACATATTTGGATTGAGATATAAAGATCCCTTTATATAACTAAGTAATTTGCAATCCAAAAAATAATTTCATCTCTCCAATCATTGACATCTCAAACTCATTTTGCATCTCATTAGCAAACTTCATGCACAAACCATCATCTCCTCCAAAAATGATATCATCAACAAAAAATTCCATAAATAAATCTTTATCATCATCAATCTTGAAATATAGATAACTATCAATAGTACCTTTGTTAAATCCAAACTTCAACAAATACTTATCCAATCTAGCATACTAAGCTTTGGGGGATTTCTTGATTCCATACAATGCTTTCTTCAACTGACACACCATATCTCCCTGATCAGTCAATTGAAATCCATCAGGTTGCTCAATGTACACTTCTTCCAATTCGCCATTTAGAAATGTTGACTTGAAATTCATCTGATAAACCTTGTAGTTTTTGTAAGAAACATAGGCAAGAAACAGTCTCACAGCTTCAATTCTAGCAACAGTGGAAAAATTCTCTTCAAATTCAATTCCTTCCATTTCAGAATATCCTTAACATACCAATCTTTCTTTGTTTCTGATAACTTCACCTTGCTCATTCAGTTTGTTTCTAAAGACCCATTTAGTTCCAATTACATTTTTATCCTTAGGTCTAGGAACAAGAATCCATGTATTATTCTTCTTAATTTGTTGAGGTCCTTCTTTCATTTCTTCAATCCAATGTTCATCTTTCCATGCTTCATTTACATTACTTGGCTCAGTCTTTGATATCAAACAATATTCTTCTACAATTCTTCGCCTAGTTTGGACACCTTTGTTCTTATCACCTATAATCTGATTTTATGAATGATTTAATCTCGCATACCTTGGAGTCTTAGGTTGTTCTTGAACTTTAGGCTCTTGTGATCTCTCTTTTATACTTTCACTAGTTTATCCTTCTTCTTGATCTTCTTGATTCACCGAAATGATCTGAACTTGATTTGAAGTATGACCTTTGTTTGTACTATCATTCTAATCATCAAAATCATATCCATTGGTTCTAGATGGTCTAGCAATGTCTTCATCAACCTTAACATTTTCACTTTCAACCATTTTCTTCAATCTCTTGTTGTAGCACTGGTAGGCCTTGCTCTTAGTAGAATAACCAAGAAAGATTCCTTCATCACTCCTAGCATCAAACTTTCCTATATCTTCATCTCTTTTGATGTATCACTTACTCCCAAATATTTTGAAATATCTAACAGTAGGCTTATGACCAAACCATAGCTCAAAAGGGGTCTTACCAATATCACCTTTGATTTGTACCTAGTTGAGGATATAAACAGTAGTACTCACAGCTTCTCTCCAATAGATATGAGGAACATTTCCTTCTAGCATCATAGTTCTAGCAGCATCCTGAACTATCTTGTTCTTCCTTTTCACAACTCCATTTTGTTGAGGGGTCCACGATGCAGATAATTGTCTCTTTATCCCATGCACTTCACAGAAAGAATTAAAATCACCGAAAGTGAATTCACCACCTCTATTTGATCCTAGACATTTAATCTTTAGACTTGTCTCTGTCTCAACCATAGCCTTGAAAATATTAAACTTCTCTAGAGCTTCAGATTTCTCCCTTAAGAAAGTAACCCAAATCATCCTAGAATAATCATCAATAAGCAACATAAAATAGATGTAACCTTGCAAACTTCTGATTCTAGCAAGACCACACAAATCAGTATGCACAAGCTCTAACAATTCATTTGAACAATGTTGTTTGATCTGAAATGAAATTCTAGTTTCCTTTCCTAACTGACATTCTTTGCATATGGCATTAGAGGGTTTTACCAACTTAGGAAGATCTCTCATTGCCTGAGTAGAACTTATCTTGATAATACTGTCAAAGTTTACATGACACATTCTCCTATACCACAACCAACTTTCATCAACTTGAGAAATCAAAAAACTTTTACTAGCAACATTCAAATGAAAAATGTTACCTTTTGTTTTTGTACCTGAAGCAATCACATTTCCAGAACTTCCCAATATTCTACACTTTCCATCCTTAAATTGATTATTGTATCCCATATCGACCATCTATCTGACACTTAAAATATTATGCTTCAAACCTTCCACATAAAGAACACCATCAGTATTATTCTTACCATAAAAATAAATACATCCTCTACCATAGATTATACCACCATTGTTATCACCAAATATTACAACACCACCATCATAATTTTCCAGGCTCACAAATATTCTTTTATCACCTGTCATGTGATGTGAACATCCACTTTCAATTACCCATTCATACTTTTCTTCAGCTCGAGTAGCTAGGGCTTTCTCCACATTTGTACAACTATCAAATTTAGTAGACACAAGTTTATTTTCCTTGATAGCAATAAACACAAACTCATATTCTCTTATATTCCCTTTATCAGATTCATCATCTATCACACCTTCATTAGCAACATAATAACACTTCTTTTGAAATCTAGGCTTGTTATATCTTGGCTTAGGGACTCTTTCTGGACACCTTGATGCAAAATGAGCTATCTTATTGCAGAAAAAACATTTAATAGGAAACTTTCCTTTATACTTGCCTTCTCCTCTGGCTTCTCTTTTGAAAATAAGTTCTTCAAGCTCATTCATTTCTCTTTCTTCTTCAATCTATCTCATTTCTTCCCCATACTTGAATACCTTTATAGAAGAACTTTCACACAAATCATATATTTTCTTGTCTCTTCTAGAGGTAGTAGCTTTGAATGTAGATTCTATCTTAGGAAGGGCATCACCGAATTCACTCAACTCAAAAGTAGTAAGTTTACCAATCAACATATCTCTGGTTACATTTGTCACAATTCAGAGCTCGTCAATAGCTATAGCTTTGATTTTGCATGTATCAGGAAAGGATCTAAGTACTTTAGCAACAATATCTAATTCATCCAAGTGTCCACCAACACATCTGATACCACACACAAGTTCATTCACTCTTTGCATGAAAGTAGTAATATTCTCATCATTACCCATTTTCAACATTTCATATTTCCCTTTTAGACTCTATAGCTTAGCAATCTTCACATTAGCATCACCTTCATACAAGGTTTCCATTTTTTTCTAGATCTCATAAGCAGTATTCAGATCCATAACATTTTTCATCTCATAATTAGTCAAAGCACTTAACAATGCTTCCATAGCCCTGATATTGTATTCAACATCCCTAATCTCAACAGTAGTAGTAGGACCATTTAGAGGAATAACATACCTATTACTTGTAATGTTCCAGTAAGATTCACCAATGCATCTAAGATGACACTCTATTCGAGTCTTCCACAGAGAATAGTTTGTTCCCTCAAATCTCAGACTATCCTTCTTATATGTCACCATCCCAGATCACCTCAAGTTATTAAAATTATTCCAAGGAGCCTGTTTTGATACCAATTGTTGGCAACACAAGGGCAAACAACTGAGAGGGGGGGTGAATCATTTGTCACATAATTTCAAACTTATTAACTTTATTAACCCTTATTCTCAAATCTGATTAATAACCATGAAAGAATAAATCAACAACACATTAGAAATACACATAAAACCAAGATTTTTGTGTGGAAACCCTGTTAGGGGAAAAACCACGGTGGAGGTTAATCCACAATTTTATACTCTATTAAAAGTATAAGAAGAATAAATGGGAATGCAGATGCATTCAAGCACATTACCTAGAGCTCACTGCTCAAATACAAGAGAAGAATCACTGTCTTACAGAAAAATTTAGATTAAATCCATTTGAAGAATTTGAATCGAGAAAGTAGCATCTGCTAATGCCTGATTACAGTCCTGATTAAGCACATGAACACTTCTTTTACTTTTCTTCACTCTTCTTCACACTCTTCTCTGCCTTCGAATGATCTAATATTTATTCGCACATAGCACTCGCACACTTCACATCATGCATACCTCAAATGAGTTAAACAATCACTCATATATATTCACAACAAGTAATTGCATTGCTTCATGTCAGCTTCAACAAAATAATAATATGAATGCAAACTATCGACCCAAAACAATAAAGATTATTAATATGAATCTACCAAGGTTGGCCACAACATAGTAGAAACCCAAAAAAATGTCCTCAAACACAAAACACCTTCAAATATTTTTCTTTGAAGATCCACAACACACTTCAATCACCCTTTCAACCATGAACATGAAAAACATGAACATGCAAGAGAAAATGACAAATTGCGAGCACAACAATCAATGCAAACATGCAACAAAGATAGGACATGATCTTAAAACATCAAAAAACACCACAGGAGCATACACAACAACTCATATTACCAGAATCACATTATCTTCTTCCAGGACTACCAACGTCAGTAACAGAATAACTATCGGAACACAAAATCTCATAACTTGCTCAAATCTTCATGTACACATCTAAAACTTTCAGTGGATAAACTAGATAGGTTTGAAAACAAACCCTTTAATCCAAAACTTCTTACCATCAACATATTGAACTTTCCATCATACTAATCTTCACTGCTTCATAGACAAACTGCAACTTATTTTATTACAATTTCCTCAATATCCTTGGCATATACAGTCTTACAGACATTACTTCTAATAGTGTTGACAACAATGACAACCACATATCAGAAAAACAACCACAACATCCAATAGATGATGTATATCTACTTTGCGTCTTTTCATATCAACATCACTCCTACAAGGCTCATCACAAGAAAAATATGATGGCATCATAAACACATTTGTTTATACATCTTGATCTTGAGGGGGTTCAAAATATTCTTGTTCATCTTGAGCTTCTTCCAAAAATCTTGCCACAACACATTGTTGTGGTGAATGAGGTAATTGGCAAGCCATACACCAAGGTAAATCTTCAGTGACATTTGTAGATTGTTTCTATAATGGGTCAAGTGTACCATCATGCTTGAACATTTCTCTAGTTGTTATGAATTGTATTGCCATTGCTCTAGTTAGTGTCATAATGATAATCTTGTAGCCTTGGTGGCCTTTCATTTCTCTAGAACTGTGGATTATCATTATTTTCCACCTTTTGCAACAAACTGAGCACCTGATCCAATTTTTCCTCAAGAAGACAAACTTTACCAGCTTTCTCATTTTGAACTCTAGGGTTCTTTAAATTTTTAGGATCATCTCTTCTCCCTACCTTACCAGAGGCCCTCCTATTATTTTCTATGTATATTTCCATCTTATAATCTTCTTGTAGATGTTGTGGATTCTTATCTTTGAGCAAGTAACACATTTTTTGAGTCATATGGATTACATTATACTACCAAACATGCATTTTCATTAGGCCTTAAATAGATAGGGACTCTATTTATGGATTTTTGGAATCATGCATTAAACTGAGTTTTCATTTCATTATGTCCCTTTGTGATATTGTTAAAATGATTTACCCTAAACCTAGGATCAATTTGGTCTCCATATTGTTCTTTGAAGATTCTATAGAATGCATCTTTTGAATCAACTCTTATATCAGGAAAGATTTTGTACCAATCTCTAGCATCTTTGGTTAATGAATGCATAAAGTATTTCATTACAACATTGTCATCCCAAAGCTCAAATTCCTCTACAAAAAATTGGAAAGCTTTCAGATGATCTTCACCACTGAAAGGATTGATGCCAGTGAACTTAGGAAAATGCTTTCTTGCATTGTCAGGAATAGGATTAGGATATCCTGATATTTCATCAAAGCATAACTACCTTTATCTATCAGTGTGTAACAATCTTCTCCCAAAATATCCCTCATTTTCCTTATGATTATCATGATTCTTTCTTTTATCATAATTTTTTTCATACCTCACAATGTCAAGTATCTTTGGTTGGGAATCATATTGTTGAGTTGTCCTAGCTTTACTTTTAGACTATCGAGATAAATTGGAAGGATTTGCACTAGTTGAGAGATTTTATGATGATATACAAGCTTGGTGGGGTTGAGTTTTAGGGATGGAAGTATTCATAGTAGATTCTAGGAATCCTAATTTCCATTTTATTTCATTGTTTACAGCAAGTAACTCCATCTCTTGCACTTTCCTCTACAACTCTGCATTCTCTTTAATCAACTTATCAGCTAGTCAGATAGAATCATCCTATAACGTATCCCTTTTAGAAGAGCCTCCCTAATTTATCTTGACTCCTTCGAGTGGTGTCTTTCCCTTCACATTATTCAAGGGAACCTCCTTTTCCTTCCTAGTGATAGGATCAACAAGTTTGTTACGAGGAATAGGATCAACAGTCTTTTTACTAGGGTTAGGGTCAATATAAGAGAGGATTTTATAGAAGGATTAGTCCATGAACTTACACAACAATTTTCAACTGAAGCAGTTATAGGGTCTCTAGACAAATTTTCTTGAACTATGGGACCATTTGTTTGGGTAGATTTAGCTACTAACCTTTCTAATTCCTCCATTATTTCAACTTTTCTTTGGAACATGTCTCTCTCAATTATAGCTTCCCTTAACCTCTTTTCTCTCTCCTCTCTCTTTCTCCTATTTTCATCACTTTAATGCTCTGGCTCTAAGTTGTTGCATATGATTAAAAACTTCCCCCTCTTGTAGAATAGTATCAACATCATATGTTATTATAATTTTCACATGGGCAAGAGTATGTTCACTAATATACTCATCAAAAATAGTTAATAGATCTTGAGGAAGAGGGGTATTTGTCATAGAAGCTATGGCCAAATACCCTTCAACCCTAGCCTTTTTGGCATTTATATTATCCTATTTTATTCTATCTCTCTCCCTCCTCTTCATGGCCATTAATCCTTGATCTGAGCATTGATCATTCAAAATATTTTTCATTATAACTTCTCCTCTTTCAAGATATGCATTATCACTAAGCTCTAATAGGTTTCTATGACGTTCAGAACCAAAACTAGAATGAGATTCATGTTCGAGAGTTGGATGAGGGGTGGACTTACCTATTTTTGCATCTTTTGATTTCACCCATTTTCCACGAGTATTCTTGGGAATTTCTCCCTCTAACTTTTTCTTTGGATTCTTCTTCATGTGACCATGCATTCCTCGCATTTGTGCTTGAATCTTCTTTTCTCTTATCAACTTATGCAACTTTCTTCTATTCTTCTTATTCAATTCTTTGATATCTTCAAATATTGGCACACACTGGTGTAGAGACTTTAGAGTCGCCACCCAAATTGCTTGGGATAATTTTTTAGAAATTATGTTACAATTTATACATATTTCATAAGAATCTTACAAACTCAAACAAACTTTTGAAAATTTTGATACAATTTTGGTTAGAATTTGAGAAAAATATTTTAAACACAAAATGGCGGGAAACTTGGAGCAAATCTAAATAGTGGTTGTTTGAAAATTCAAATAAACTGACTCTATGGATAAGCATTACAATGGAGCATAGAAATCTTCAACAAGGCACTCTGGAGAAAAAATATTTTCTCAAACCATTTCACCAGTAGAGTCACCAATCTATTATTTGTTTTTGGAGAACTAAGTAGATCCCACTAGGTATCTATGAACTTTCCAACTTTGATTATCGAATACTCAAGAGATGATTGGCCAATGAATGAGGAAACACTATAACACTTTCCTCCTACACTTTAGGCTCTATAAGACCAGGGGGTAATCCCACAGTTTGCATTATATAATCTTGCTACAAAACTATATTGAGCAATGCACAATTAACAAATACATTCTCAATCAAATGTTGAATTAGTGAAATCTTTAAAGAAACTAGAATAACCTTTGAAATATAACACCTCTAAAGTTAAGAATCCATACAATACCAACCTGAACAAAGGTAAAATGATTTAAATATGATTTATATGTATTGTTCTCAAATTGGGTAACTAGCACCATGGGAAATACAAATAATACCTATGACTGGAATGTCATATCTTTGGGCAAGGAGTCAGAACACAACAAATCAAACTATAAGGTGAATTTAATTCTAAACATTCATGATCTACGTGAGACTGTCTTACAAGTCACATATCAATACTCATATTCTATGACTACTTATCAAACCCACTAAACATGTATACGAATACATGTTTTAATCAAATCATTTTAACTAATCCATTGAACCAGAGCCTAAATTAAAATATACATCAAATTAAAATGACAATGAAGATTAATGAAATGATATTCGATCAATATTTTCATTAATAATTATGATACAATGTAAAACTAGAGAGACAATAGACTCATGAGATATTCATTATTGTTCAAATATGCTCAGAAACCATACAATTAACAAAATTTATGTGCTAGAATCTAAACTTAAGATATAAACTTCATATATGTTCTCTCTGTATTCTAATTTTCATAACTCATATCTAGAATTCAACAAGAGACCTGTACAAATGTCTGATAATTAGCTTTTATAATAACAAGGGAGCAAAACAAGCTTCAAGCCGAGAAGTACACGTCACATTTTAATTTGACAGCTATATCAAATATTCTCCTATAGGAAGTTACATCAAACTAATTGAATATTCATCATCAGAACTAAAGCCTCCATTACTCAGTGCAAAATACTACGCCTTCCAAAAGTCACATGTTGAAAAAGAATAATATTCATTCATTGTCAGAGATCTGGTCCCACCTTCCAAAAGGTATCTTTAAATAGTTTCCTCAAAAATTGTGCTCACACACACAAGGTGAAAGAAAGAGAAAGGAAGGGACAAAGAGAATGTCCATGTTTACTGCCTTGTCATCTATTCAATTTGAAGAAAATGCACTCTATTTTTAATACTTTAGAAAAATCCTAATTTGTACTAAATCCAAGCTATGTAGTGCATTTTCACCTATCTATTATTCATCATGACAAAAAACTTAAAATTTTTACTAATCCACCACCGCCTCCAAGTATCTTCCTATCCATTCCTTGAATTCCTCATTAGTAGGCCAGTCAAAATTCATGACTTCATCAACTCTTTCTCTATAAGGTGCATACTTGGTGACAATTTGTTTGACCTCTCTATCAAATTTGAACAAGACAATTTCTTCATGAACCAACATATCCATATTGTTCTTTAGTGTGACCATATCACATTTTTGACAAATTGCAACTGCCTGATCAAAAATTGCTTTATTAATTTCATCCCTCCATTCTTCCAGGGTTTTTATATTACCATCATGCCTTAAAATGGATGGAAGGAGACCATGGTGCGACTTATGAAAGGACTTTACCAGATCCCTTATTTTGATTTCCAAAGGTTCAATATTTCCCCTGTACCCTTCAATTTTACATACAAGATTATTAGTGGCCTTGAACTTCTCAAGGGGGTTAGCATCCTGTTTAGCTCCAATGGACATCAATCTTAGTTCCTTTATCCTAGGAATCAATTTTTCCATAAGTGGAATAGCTCTTTCTTTTTCATTATCAAAATTATTCATGGAAACCACCATGGATGAATAGTTATCATGAATACTATTCAATCTATTATTTACCCTCTATTTAGGTGCTCCAATACTGAAGTGACAATCTTCATATTGCTATTGAAAAGTTTGTTATCATGATCATCACATTTTCCTTTATGTTCATTCAGCTTCCTGAGAAATTCCTCTCTATTGATGTCTCCTTCAACTTGTGGCATTTTTGATGTACTAGGCTCTATTATTGAAATGGGTGCACTTCCCATGCTATATGGCACAATAGCCCATGAGGAACTTATTTTCGTGGTAAATTCAGGGGGTGTAGCTTCTTGAGAAGTAGTAGGGGAATCAACACTATCTTGTTCCTACTTTTGTAGTCATAAATTTTGGAACATCTCCTCCAATAATGCAATATTTTTTTGTAACTACATATTGTGTTGTTCAATCTTTCCATATTAAACAAACAAATTATTATTTTATATTCTGAGCTTCTCCTTCTCTATAGATAGTGATTCTATTATGGCCCTTGTGAATTATGCAACATGCACAGACATACTGGTTTCTTCTAGAGTTGATGTATCTGACACTATTTTTTATTATTAGGCCTCCTTGGTAGTTAGGTGCAGACTCAACAATATTAGGTTTTCTTGTACTTGGGGCCAGAGACCAAATAGCCAATGCATCCCATTGTTTACTAAAAGAAGACCCTCTGAATGCAATTGTAGCCTCTTCTTTTGAATTGTACAGGGGCCTATCACACCTCTTAATTGTATCAAAGACTATAGCAGAAGCCAAATCCCACTATGGAAGTAATAGAATACCACTATTTCTAATCAATTCTCTACCTTCCTTTGCAATCATCTTTTGGAACTTAGCCTTCATTTCATTCAAAAATCTTCCTTGAGTGGTAGCATCAGGTAATTCTAGATCAAAAATTCTCTCTATGGCCAGGTTACTGAAATATTCGTCTCTTTTAGCCCTATATGCAAACTCCAAAAAAGCTCGAGTCTTTACAAACGAATCATCATCCAAAAACTTTGTGCATACCTCTACCCTTATATCATCTTTACCATTGAGCCTAGTGAGGTCAACTTTACTTATCCTCATACTTAATTGTTGTGTTTCCCCCACTATTGGCACAGTGGGCATTCTTTCTTACATTTCTTATTCTTATACCCAAATATCATCATCAAAATATCAATCAACATAATCCACCAAACCTGTTACTTCAACCTTCTGCTTCTTCAACGGGGGCTCCTTTGGTGGTGATGTACATTATGATGGAGCATCAATATCCACAATTTCAGGCCCTGTTGGCCTTGGAGGAGAAGGTGGTGGTACTTATAGCATAGGAGAAGGCAGTCTTTGCTCCTCTTGTTGAGAGGGAGAAGGAACAATATCATCTTTCTTTTCCTTAATCCTTTTCCTCACAAAGAACTTTATTTTTGGTTCATCAGAGGCTTGAGGTACAAGTTTTTCTTCTATAGTAGGGATCTCTCCTTTATGTTCTTCTTCAATGGGAGCTTTCACCTTATCCTTAAGTATTCCCTCACCTACAAGCTGGCCTACTATTTTCTCAAAATTCTAGGACATGTGCTCCACCTTTTGTATAACATTATCAATCTCTTGAAGAATAATGAAATCAGGTTTTTCCTTTTTTATATTTCTTTGTATCATGTTGAAAACAATCCATTTTTCCTTCCTTCATTCTTGTTCTATAGGATCAAACACATTTCTTATAACATCTTCCGGGAATTGGAATATGTGCAAAAATTTGTAACTCTTGTTTCTTTCCTTCAACCAAGCCAAGAAGCCTTCAAGGTCATATACAATCCTCTCTATAGCTCTTTGCATGTGATAGGGCTTAAGTATATCAATTATCTTATTCCAACCTCCTTTTGTCATCAAAAAAAAAAAAAAAATGTATACAAATGAAAGAATGCTCCTTTTCCTTGATCCAATAGATGTTTATTCTCCACACTTCCAGGTTGCCATATTACCTCCAGTAAACCAATTAATTTTGGCACATATCTTGGCAGCAAGTGGGGTGAAATAATGGAACCATATACTCTTAAAACAGTATAATCAGGGTATGGGATAACATCTCCCCAATTGTGATCAACCCCCAGCTCAATCCTTCTTTCCTTGTGTCTCAAAAATTCATGGAGGTCCTTGGGAATCCTAGGTATATTCACGAGGGAGAAGGAACAATATCATCTTTCTTTTCCTTAATCCTTTTCCTCAAAAAGAACTTTATTTTTGGTTCATCAGGGGCTTGAGGTGCAGGTTTTTCTTCCATAGTAGGTATCTCTCCTTTATGTTCTTCTTCAATGGGAGCTTTCACCTTATCCTTAATTATTCCCTCACCTACAAGATGGCCCACTATTTTCTCAAAATTCTAGGACACATGCTCCACCTTTTGTATAACATTACCAATCTCTAGAAGAATAATGAAATCAGGTTTTTCCTTTTTTATATTTCTCTGTATCTTATTGAAAACAATCCATTTTTCCTTCCTTCATTCTTGTTCTAGAGGATCAAACACATTTCTTATCACATCTTCCAGGAATTGGAATATGTGCAAAAATTTGTAACTCTTGTTTCTTTCCTTCAACCAAGCCATGAAGCCTTCAAGGTCATATATAATCCTCTCTATAGCTCTTTGCATGTGATAGGGCTTAAGTATATCAATTATATTATTCCAACCTCCTTTTGTCATCAAAGAAATCAAAAAAGAATGTATATAAATGAAAGAATGCTCCTTTTCCTTGATCCAATAGATGTTTATTCTCCGCACTTCCAAGTTGCCATATTACCTCAAGTAAACCAATTCTTTTTGGTACATATCTTGGCAAAAAGTGGGGTGAAACAGTGGAACCATATACTCTTAAAATAGTATAATCGGAGTATGGGATAACATCTCTCTAATTGTGATCAACCCCCAGCTCAAGCCTTCTTTCCTTGGGTCTCAAAAATTCATGGAGGTCCTTGGGAATCCTAGGTATATTCACAACCAGTGCTCTCTTCAATTCTATAGCAAAATTTTTTTGAAATATCACAAAATCATATGTCCTATCATCCTTTTCTAAGACAGTAGTCCAACATTACACTGGCAACTCCAAATTACCCTGTCTCCCCTCTAAAACCATATTTTTCCCAAAGTAAGGTGCACCTTTAAACAAAAACATATGAATCAACAATGAATACTAGCTAAATATTACTCTATCTACTCCTTTCTTTAACCTGATCAAACCCTCACGAATATTTTTTGCAAGAAATCCCACATAGTCATATACAGTACAATATTGGGGGTGATGAATATGGCCTGCCGTATACATCGATGCCATAGGCATTCTCATGATAGGATCATAACCAATTATTTGGAAAATGGAGTAGAAGGTTTTTTGGAAGTAGGAAATAAAATAATTGATAGGGAAAGGCTCCTTATCAAATTTCCCTATTGTAATCCTTCGGCCTCCAATTTCAACTAAATACCTTGGCAGGATGTGGAATATGAAGGAAAACTTATTTTTATCATATTATTGCTTGAGGAGGCTTTCATTAGTCTTAGGTATTTCATCATTCCACTCAATTAGTTTGAACACAAGATAAAATTCCTCCTTGGTAATTTTAACCATTTCCTTCCTATCATATGCCCTTATTGTCCTTGTGACTGGGTCATAATTGGTGGCTACTGCTTAGAGAAAATCAACATCCATATAGAAATTTGGGATATTCAACTTCCCCAAGTCACAGTTTGAAGGATTACCTACTGGAATACCCATATTTATGTTTCTAAACTATCCAAAGAACAATTATCATCCTGTATAAGGTAATTTTGCATCCTTTATAGAATTATTCTTGTGAATCAAACACTCAACTACTTGGGGACCTCAGAGAAGTAGTTGACCCTTAGGTTTTTCCCTGGTTGAGGGTGGAAATTGGTCTATAATGTATTTACTCAAAGGCCTTTTGGGTACATAATTCTCTCCTTTAGATGAGGATACTTTTGACTGTGCTTTGGGAGCCATAACACAAAAGATAGTACACAATAGTGTTTCTATCTTCTCAGAACAAAACTTATAGCTTATAAGGGTTCGACACTAATTATGATAATACAAGAGTAACTAATTCTTCTTAATGAACACCAAACCTTAAAATACAGAACCTATAGAAACCCTAATTGACTCAGAAGCTTTGGAAAACATAATTTATCAATAATTTTGGTGAGGAGGTAGTAATTTACTTATTGGTTATTTCGCAAGTTGATAATCCTAGCCTTGATGTCTGAGAAGCCTAAAAAGCATAGCACAAGCTCTCCAAATGTGTAGAATGTCCTTCATAATGCTCAATTATGCTTTTAAGACAAATTTTAATAACTATACAATCTTCTGCCTTGGTCACTCGACGTCCTTTCTATTATTAAGGCTTGATCGCATGAACCAGAATGGATCACTTACCCTCAAGTTGAGTTTTGAATGTTAGTTGTTGATCACATGGACAAATTAACTGATGAATTATCCATATTTAATCATATTGATTTTAAAAACTTGACTATATGTAGTCGCAATATTCATTAAATACCAATAATCCATATGGAACCACTTGCTAATGTGTCATGAGCCTCACTAATCCTTGGTCACTACATCCAAAATCCACGTGTCCACTTCCCCTCACCCTCATGGTTTTTAAACCATGTGCATCATTCATCAATGGGAGGATGAGGAAGGGCTGAGATTTAATCTCATGACTTCTACTTACTCACATCTTAGTCATAACCAATTTCCTATGGCCTTATTCCTCCTACACTATCAATAGTCTAGATTAAAAGATTAGAAAACATATGCACCATACCTGCATTAGTAGCACATCCTTTATTGTTCATATCCCGTGTGAGAATATTTGATTAATATTTTACCAAACTATCTCAATGCCCCCATGTCCTCTAAGCTACTCCATGTGGAAATCACCTGCTACCCCTTTGAGAACATGTTAGTGAAGGAGGGAACCGCACAGGATAGCAAGGAGTAGTCAGGATTGACCCACATCACTTGCTATCAACCATCGATTCTCTTTAAAACATTTTATGTTCATCGCTTGGAAGCCTTTGGGCCCACAGTTGGACTTGACACGTGGTGACCACCCGCTAGCCCGTGAGAATATTTTAATGAAGAATAAACATCAACGGGCGCACAGGGGATGGTTTAGATTCTGCCACATGATCTATCAACCACCATTGATTTTCTTCGATGTCGTTTGAAGCCTTCCATAAAAACATTGAGCCCACAAGACATGTGGTTTGAGCCCACTAGCTTGTGAGAAAAAAATATTGAGCAATAAAATGGAATGGGCATGCAAGGAATGGTCAAGATCCTTTCTCAACAATGGAATGATCATAGAATTTCATTTTTGCACATGTCAAATTTGTTAGTTCTTTAAATGAGGCCACAACTAGGTCTATGAGACTTGACCCTTGAGAAATAAAGACAATACTTATTTCTTTAATCATGAAATTATTCGGCCCGACTATGGAGAAATTAAATTGATTATTTTGCAAAATGTAACCAACAGACCTAACCCAAGGGGCCGGTGTGGACAATGATATTAGTGGCTCAAAAAATAACTTAAGTGACCAATAAATGGCTATATAGATCAATGGAGGATTATAACATTCAACATTCATGCCAATACTCATTTTGAAAAGAGATTTTTTAACCTAAAACCCTAAGGCATACTCCTAGGATAGAAGAACATAACAATGATAGGGCAAGACACACCAAAGATTCTAAAAAAAATTAGGAGCTCTACCAAAACGTCCTAGGAGTCCTAATTGGATTGACTAGCAACCTCAAAAGGTGAGTCAATTCACAATGAGGAGAACCTAGGAGGGGGTTTCTTTCAGCTTTAAGCGGTTCACCACCAAGAAAATGCTTGGAAAAGACAAATGAACATTCAACCTACAAAACCTAGTTATGAAATCTAAATGAGATATGTAAAAAATAAATTATGCAATAGGAAAATAAGATATGTGTACCTTGGAAGTTTAGAGATATGAGGATTCCAGAAATGCAAAGAAGTTGTCAAAAAGTGTTATTGAGGACTAAGAGGCCCTAGGTGGCATATTAGTCTCGTTTTGAATTTATGAAAACTCTAAATGTGATCCCGAGCTCCAAGGTTTGCACTTGCTTCCTTTTCGATCTTAGGTTCTGAAGCTTCTAGATTCAGCCTATAGGTGAGTTTTAGTGAAGATTACAACTTTGTAATGCAACTTTGCAACTTTTACAACTTTGCACTCCAAATGATCTTCAAGACTTCAACCTAAACATGTAATCACAAACATGAAAGATGGGAAAAACTTGTTTTTTGTTAGTGAATGGGGGTTTTGGACTTGTTCAAACCCCTTGTTGATAATTAAACCTTGAAATAAAATAAAGTAATGAAGGGAAATGGTGAATGAACAACATGCAATGCTACAACTCACCAAACCCTTGTAAAGTCTACAAACTTTTGTGAAATGGTTGCAATGGATGTGGATCTTGAACCAAAGATATGGACTTGAGTTGCTTGCTTGAATCAAAACCCTACATCATAAATGTTAGCACAACAACACACATGATGCAAGAAGCTCTTTGATATTAAGCTTAAAGATTGATGATGGCTCCAAATGCTTGATGAATTGCTCTTGAATTTATACTTAGATATTCTTAATATCTTGAAATTACATCACAACAAGCCGACATATGAATTCATTAAATAAAGGAGGCTAAATCCACCTGAATTTAAAATTAAATCTCGAAAAATGACTCAAGGAGGACTAAGATTCCCTAGGTGGTGTCTTAGTATGAAGTCATGAAACTTGGGGCACATACACCAAAAAGGGGCTCAATTAAGATGCCTCAAAATCAAGGTCCTAAGACCTTTGGCGGACAAAGATGCCCTAGGTGGTTTTTTAGTCTCGACCCAAAAATCAAGGACACATAGATGAGACCATTACATTATCATTTATACATTGGAGAATGTCGAGATTAGCAAAAAAAGTATGTAATTCATAGGGCTTGTGGTCACAAAATAGGACCAATTAAGCCATAAATGAGGATAAATAAAGCAAGGTGGGCCCAAAAAAGTGTCAAAGTGCAAGGGTATGAATTTTCCTACACTACATTTAGCCCTCACTTTAGTGAGAGGATGAATTTGCTTGAAACTCACACTAAAGTAGCCAACCACACAATCAAGAGGGGTTCCAATGTACAAATGTTAGTAAGATAGGATGACAATAATCAAGAGGGTGGCCATGTTCCTAGGATCAAGATCCTATGGAAGACCAATATAGGAACAAAGGAACACACATGAAGATGATAGGTGAACCAATAACTAGATCGCAAACATACACCATCAAAGACAGGGAAAAAAACAAAAATTGTAATGGATCAAGCTTCAGCTAGTCATCCAATGTAGTGGACCGGGTCTAGGCTAAAGGTTTACAAGTGGAACACATTGTCCACCATACAAATAGAATGAATGCTCACATGGGCTAGTGAATCTAGTTGTCCACTAGGTGAGCCCTAGGAAGTCCATATCAACATCATACCCCCATGACTATGATAAGGACAAAAATAAAATGTATTCTCACATCACCTAGTGTGAACCCCAATACTAGACCTGCACAAACATGGAAAACAAGCACATTATTAGATTGAAATGCAAGTAAGAACAAGGATTCCCGATGAAATCCATCTACAACTATTCAAAGTAGGAAATGAATGAAGAAAAACACAAGAAACTAAGTTTAATCCTAATTTAAACAGTGCAAACACTTGATCCCATGGGGAATTGGTGCCAATTATGTGTAGAAATTGGCCCTTTCCCAACTCCTTTGTAAGCTTTGATGATTTGATCCACTTGATGGTGAAGAAAAATTATGAGCTCCTTGAGAAAACCTGCAATAACCTCGCTATGGTGATGGAAAATTCTCAAGAAATGTATGAAATAACTCTAATGTGAAGATAGTAACTTTGTATTCAAAATATGGATTATGAATGAGATGAGGAGTCTCTCATTTATAGATTTCAAATTGGAAGAATGAACAAGATTTGAGCAATGTGGTATCATTCAACATCCAATGGCCAAGTGCCACTTGTCAAGATGTGAATGGTTGAAGGTTGTGCACATTTTGATGAAAGTGCCAATAAATGTTATTAGGTGGATTTCAAATTATTGAAATGACTTGTTGGAGAGGGAAGAAAATGGAGTTATGGCCACTTGGCTCAAGGAAAAAGGACTTGTAATGTGAAATAAATGCCTTGTTGGAAGGACTAAGTCCACTTGGATTTGAATTAAAATTTGAGGGAATATTCCCCTTTTATGCCATGTTGAGAGAAAATAGAGATTTACTAAATGAATTAAATCTATTTTCATGTGCAAGTGGTAAAAGCTAGAGGATGGGACCTGATTTAAGATTAAATTAATCAAAGATTAATTAATGTAATGAGGAATTAGGAGATGTGACAATTTAGACTTAAATTTATACATTGATTTAAATCAAATTGAGATGAAGGGTTTAATTAAATAAATATTTTGATTTATTTAACTAAAGGGGATAATGTTAGATTAAATAAAATAAGGTTTAATTTATTCAATTTAATAGGAGGACTTTAGAGTTTTAATTTAAATAAAATGAATTATTTAAATGAATGGAGATATAGGGTTAATTAAATTGATTAATTTAATCAACAGAGGAGAAAGACCTAATTAAATAAATAATGATTTATTTAATTAAGAGATGAAAAGTGATGTTAGTAATTAGGATCAAATATGTCGGTCAATTTTCCATGTCTACATTTTGCCCCTCTTTGAAGCAATGCACTTGTTGCATTGGTTCAAAGAATAAACTATTGTGATCAAAGTTCAAAAATTTCTCATTTTTTATGGATGCCCCACTACTTCCCCAACAAGAAGGATTATGTTGATATATTGCCCCCTTGAGAGATTGAGCAAAAATGTCCAATTTTCTGATCGAGATCATGATAAAATGCAAGAGGAGTGGTTCTACTGATCAAAGGATGAAAGATAATTCTTTAGAAAGATCAGATATTTGATGTAGACAATTTTGATGATGTATAGATAGTCATCGGCCATGGGTAGCCTCTTGTATATTTTGATACAACACACCAATTTTAGATAGAAATGTTAGTAAAGATAGAAGAATAAGAAGAAAAGAATGATGAGAAGAGGATCCAACAAGTTGTTATTATTAATGCCGATGATGATGATTTGCTTACCAAGAGTTGGGATTTTAAAAGGGCCAATTACTTTATGTTTGATAACACACATAGGTACAATGCATCAAGATATAAAGAACCAGGATGGCGTTGTACCTAGTGTGATGGACTTTGACTTGACAATCAGATAGGAGTATTCATGTTCATACTTGACATACAGAAACCTTGCTAGGATGCACCTAACAAAGCAAGTATTCACCAAGTTATTTTACAAGAACATCCAACAAGAACAGAAGATCAAAAAGATAATGATCATTGCCCCATTCCTTTCTCTCTAAACCTGTTTTGATTAGGCATCTTCAAGAGGTCCTTGGAATGAGCACAATAAGATAAATCCAAAGAAAGGATAAAGTAAAGAAACAAGCTAGTGTTCTTCATACCACTAGCCAAGACTAAACTATAGTGTGATACCTGATGCTAATGTCCATCGTGGGAAGGATGTATCCTAGGACATGTTTTGATTAGGGTTTGATGAGATTGATTGGATGATAAGCTATTGATACTCCAAGTTGATCAACTTGCTTGTTTACTGACCTAGACTTTGAAACTTCTGACGATTAGGGTGTTCACTTTTGAACCTACTAGACTTGCTTCTGATTGCCTCACCAATAGATGAATGATGATTATTGTAGGTGAAAGCGAGATGAAACAGATGCACCATTTTGGGTTTTTCAGATATTTGGATGTTTTTGAAATGTTTTGACGCTATTTTGATTTTTTGATTTTTCAATTTATTTGGTATTTTCGAGATTTAGACCAAGGGACTAACTTAAAGACCTATCCTAGGGGTCTCGGGAGCTGATCCATAGATTAACCTTGCCTACATTCAAGCTCAGAGACGACATAGTTTGGTTGATGACAGAATTGACTCAATGATGAGATAGAGTGGCAAACGGATTGCCATTGCGATAGATGCCTAAAGGACTGACCTAGGGTGTCTCAGGGGATGATCAAAGATCAACCTTGCCTACGTTCAAACTCAAAGATGACGTAGTTCAATAAGATGATGCCACTTTTTTATTTTTCAGATTTTGACATTTTTTGGATTTTGATATGATTTGGATGATTTAGATATGCATATATGATGATATCAGTGCTTTGTTTTGGGATTTTTTTGGAAACCAAGCTAAGGTTGATTGATCGGATCAATGGATTGATGATGATAACATTGTTGAGGATACACAAAAATGCAATGATAGTGTTAAGCAACACGAGGATTTCAAGATTGATGAGGATAAAATTGTTGAGGATACACAACAATGTAAGGATATTGTTAAGAAACACAAGGATTGGGAAGGATATCCTGAGATGATGATGGATTGGTTGGATTTGATTGATCAGGATTTTGAAGCTTGATTTGGAACAAAATTGTTTTGATGATTTAATGTGACGTTGAAGTACACATTAGATGCAATTGATATTGATTGTTTGGATTGATGTTTGATGAAAGATAAAGCTTGATAAGGAGCATCTTCTCATCAAAATATGCCCTGGACTGGTGATTTGGATTTTGGATCACAAATGCTTGACCAATGTTTGGATCACCACATAAGTTGGAGGATATAGATCAAGATTTATTCCTGAAGCAAGATGGAAATATCTGCCCCTAGTGTCCAACAATATATGCAATGCCATGGGTGGACACTTGGATAGGTGTGTGGATGATAGATATGGTAAGCATGCAAAGGATACCAAGGATGATCTTGTGATAAGGTGTTTGAATAGAGGATGGTCATTTGGATAATGCTTCATGGTTCAGATAACATTGGGTAGAATAGGATCAATGAAAATGACCCATGTCAAGATGTTTACCATAAACAAGCGTAAAGCATGCACCAAAATTTTTCAAGATCAAGATAATTTGGATGATGGATGTAGATATATGAAAATGGATTGGATAAATGGTTCATGAATAAATGGATTTATTATGGATAAGATGGAGGGAATGTTGGCTTTATTATGGATGTGATGAGATGCTTCCAACTGAACTACTCCACATAGATGCTCGATTCTACACATGATGCCTATTTTCTAGGTTTTCATCATGGTACCTATTCAAAGCACCACCGAAGTGGTTTTCACTAGAGGACGATTTTTCTCTTTACTATTTTTTTTTTAATCCTTTTTCTGATTTTTTTGGATTTTTGTATTTTTTGAATTTTTTGGATTTTTTGCTGAAATATTTTAAGCTCAAGTTGAACCATTTGGTTATGTTGACGTAGATGCTTTTGTCATAATGTGCCATCAATATCCTTCTTGAAGAAGTTATTTTTCCAAGATACGTGCACTTGAATGCAACTTTTGAGATTCTTGATTTACTTTGTTAACACTGGAGTTAACTTCGTCTATGTGTGCACATCGCGATAGAGTGCCTTTTGAATCCTTATGATGAAGGGTTGTCACCAACAAATGGTCAATGTGAGAATTGGATATTATGTGTGGAGGTATGGATGGTGGAGTGTGTTTAGGAATAAAAGATGGATTGGTTGATAGTTTCGAACCTTTGACTCTCCAAACTTGGGAAGATGAGCAATGATGGGTGGATACAGAAGTGTGCATGGAATTAGGACCAACTACTTGATATACTTTGTGTGTTTCTTGAGAAGCGTTCTTTTTCCTTTGTGGACATCTTTGATGGATACTTGCCCCCTTTTAATTTTTCTCCATAGTTTCTTTGACTAAGGGAGTTTGATAGGGATCATCTTTCTTTGTATTTTTTGGCATCCATATGTATTTGATTTGTCCAATATGCTTCTTAGCTTATTTTTATTTGATAATGTTCTTTGTGCATTGATTCAAATATTTCTTTTGATGTTGGTCCCAATTCATGGATGGGGTGATGGGTGCATGAAGATTCGTGACATGGATGGTTGTAGTATTGGCATTGGTTTCATCATAAGGATCCTTTGTGCCCCCTATGTTGATGTTTTCTTGAGATGAAGTTGCCCCCAATATGATGGTAGTAGCATCTTTGTTCTTTGATTCTCCCTGTTTTGAGATGTCTTGTTCAGAATGCATTCTTTGACAAATGACCACTGCAGATGATGTCATTTCAATTTGCTACTCTGCTAATTTTGGAATATCCTATTATGTCTAACATGTTCCCTTGAGTGGATAATAATGGATATCTTCATACATGATGTCCTAAGTCTGAATTTGGGATATATTTGATCCTGATACTGACAATTGAGTTTGACTGTCCTGCTCTTTTTGTGTAATAATGTCAGGAGTAAAGGAATCTTATTCTGAATGAAGATCATCTACGTGTCCATCCAAGGAAAGCATCTCATGGGTAGATGGAGGAGGATGTGCTATGTGGATGTAATCATCTTGTATAGATAGGAGGGTGTCCATTATATCATTGTAGTAGCTTGGAGATACAAATTCTTGATCTTGAATGATTTTGGAATTTCTTTCGACATGCTTTGGATCAAGTTCTTGACATGGGTCAATTTCAAAGAATGGATTGCTTATAAAGGGTTCTTGGATATCTTCATTAGGCATAGGAAGTTTCTCAAATGTCATGAGGTCAAAGGAGGTCCATATGTTTTGGAAAGGATCATTGCTAGAACTTGGTGAAAGATGTTGATCATTCTTTGGAATAAATTCTTGATATATGTCCTCTACCTCATTAAGTGATGTAGAGACATTTTCAACATGATCATTGGTCGAAGGATCTTGATCATCATTTTCAATGATTGTGGTGGGAATCTATTGCAATCTTTGTTGAGGGAGTTCTGCTTGTATTTGCTGCTGAGCCAACAACGCTTGTTGTTGGTTGTGTTATTGCTATGCCAACAATGCTTGTTGTTGGGCTTGTTTTTGAGCTACGTGTTGTTGTGCCTAAAAATCTTGCAAGACTTGTTGATACACTTGTTGATGGATTGCTTGCAATTGTGCTCGGTATTGTGCTTGCTCCTACCAAGCCTGGTGCTGGGCTTGAGCTTAAGCCTATGCTTGTTGGGTTACTTGTGCCACTTGTGCAGCTTGTGCAACTTGTGCAGCTTGTGCTACTTGTGTAGCTTGTGCAGCTTGTTGGGCAGCTAATTTCTCTTGTGCTTGCTAAGCAACTAGCTATGCAACTTGTTGGTTTTGGAAGACCTTTTGGTAGGTAGCTTCTCAAGAGGCTTGCAACACAATGGAGAATGAATTTTCCATGTTGTGTTTTGGCAATGGTGGCGATGGATTGGGAATGGTGTTGACCATTGTGATGAGTGAAACAGTCGCATTGATTGTCAAGATTTGAGTGGTGAATGGTGTGATTGAGATGCTTGGTCCTTGAGACACTTGAGGGATGGTAGTTGTGTTGACCGTTGGGGTTGCTTGGATGGTTGCCATTTTTTGTTGTGATATCGATGGAAAAATGGGAGGATTTGATATGATGATTTGACTTATGAAGGGGTTTTTGCTCATATTTGGTTGATTGATGGTTGGTAAAGGGGGAAGGCTCATACCTTGATTGTTTGGTTGATAGGTTTGTAAGCTTTGACTTTGATTTAAATCTACTAAAGGGAAAGGTGTTCCAAAATTTAGATTGGGAATGCTCACTTTTGTTGTACCATTGAGGTTTGGAGGAGATAATGATCCCATGTATGGTTTGTACAAATGCAAGTTTTTCAAATCAATTGGCATTGTAAGGCTTGGATAGTTTGGTTGAATTGGATTACTCATAATGGATGAATCAAGTTTATATTCCATGTTCCTCTTTTGTTTTTACCTTGTTGACCTCTGAGGGGTTTAGGACCAATGATGAGATGAAGGATGAAAGGGGTGAATGATAAGGGTGTTTAAACTTTTAGGAACTTTGGATCAATCCTAGACTGTAGGACTTGTTTTGATTGATTGATAATGAACTTGTAGACTCTAGGAAGTTGTGTTATCCTAGGGTAAAATCACACACGAGAGGATAGTTTGACTAAGTGTGTGAAGTCAAACAAGATGATTTTGGATAATGAACTTGTAAATTCTAGGAAGTTGTGTTATCCTAGAGTAAACTCATACACAAGAGGATAATTTGGCTAGGTGTGTTAAGCCAAACAAGGTGATGTTGATTTTTACTAAAATTCTAGCATAAGTGATGTTTTCCAAGGTTCCAAAAGTTCTAGCACCAAAATGTAAACCCTAATCTTAGACCTACACTAACCTGGAAAACAAGCACATTATTAGATTGAAATGCAAGTAAGAACAAGGATTCCCCATAAAATCCATCTACAACTATTCAAAGTAAGAAATTAATGAAGAACAACACAAGCAACTAAGTTAAATCCTAATTTAAACAATGCAAACACTTGATCCCATGGGGGAATTGGTGCCAATTATGTGTAGAAATTGTCCCTTTCCCAACTCCTTTGTAAGCTTTGATGATTTGATCCACTTGATGGTGAATAACAATGATGAGCTCCTTGAGAAAACCTGCAATAACCTAGCTATGGTGATGGAAAATGCTCAAGAAATGTATGAAATAGCTCTGATGTGAAGATAATAACTTTGCATTCAAAATATGGATTATGAATGAGATGAAGAGTCTCTCATTTATAGATTTCAAATTGGAAGAATGAACAAGATTTGAGCAATGTGGTATCATTCAACATCCAATGGCCAAGTGCCACTTGTCAAGATGTGAATGGTTGAAGGTTGTGTGCATTTTGATGAAAGTGCCGATAAATGTTATTAGGTGGATTTCAAATTATTGAAATGACTTGTTGGAGAGGGAAGAAAATGGAGTTATGGCCACTTGGCTCAAGGAAAAAGGACTTGTAAGGTGAAATAAATGCCTTGTTGGAAGGACTAAGTCCACTTGGATTTGAATTAAAATTTGAGGGAATATTCCCCTTTTATGCCATGTTGAGAGAAAATAGAGATTTAATAAATGAATTAAATCTATTTTCATGTGCAAGTGGTAAAAGCTAGAGGATGGGACATGATTTAAGATTAAATTAATCAAAGATTAATTAATGTAATGAGGAATTAGGAGATGTGACAATTTAGACTTAAATTTATGTATTGATTAAAATCAAATTGAGAGGAAGGGTTTAATTAATTAAATGTTTTGATTTATTTAAATAAAGGGGATAATGCTAGATTAAATCAAATAATGTTTAATTTATTCAATTTAATAGGAGGAATTTAGAATTTTAATTTAAATAAAATGAATTATTTAAATGAATGGAGATATAGGGTTAATTAAATTGATTAATTTAATCAACAAAGGAGAAAGACCTAATTAAATAAATAATGATTTATTTAATTAAGAGATGAAAAGAAATGTTAGTAATCAGGATCAAGCGTGTCAGTCAATTTCCCATGTATACAACTAGTGAAGGTAGTTGTTAACTAAGTAAGCCCTAAGAAACCATATCATAGCCATACCTCCATGACTTTAATAAGGCACCAAAAGAAAATGAACTCACACGGGCTAGTGAAGCTAGTTGTTCACTAGGTGAGCCCCAAGAAACCATATCAAAGCCATACCTCAATGAATTTAATAATGCACCAAGAGAAAATGCATGCTCACATGGGCTAGTGAAGCTAGGTGTTCACTAGGTGAGCCCCAGGAAACCGTATAAAAGCCATACCTCCATGACTTTAATAAGGCACAAGATACAATGCAACAGGAAAGTAGAATGTTTGAAGGGATTTGTCTTAGTTCATACGAGGTCTTAATATTAGGGTACATTGTTCCTAATATCTCCAAAAGAGGACCAATCAAAGAAAGAAAGATTCAGAACTTAGGGAATGCAATGTGTCACATTACCACTAAGAGGAATGTATTTTTCTATGCTAAGATAGATCGTGCTCTTAAAGGAAATTACTCCCAATGTCACCACAAAGAGGAAAACACATCTCATGAAGTAAGTAAATCATGTCAAGGAATGTGGATAACAAATGCAAATAAAATCATGCCAAAATAATGCCAATGTATGTCCCCACTTTAAGGAAATTTCTAACACCATGCTGTGAGCAATTACTTTAAAGTAGAAAAAACATGCCAAAGAGAATAGAAAAGAGGGCTGCCCCCCAGAAATACATAAGGGATCTATGGATTCAAGGTCAGTATCTATCTTTGTTGTAATGATATTAGAGAGCTCAGAACTATCATCATTCCCCAAATGCACATAGAACTGGAAAAATGACACAAAGAGAACAAAAACAAAGGAAATATTTTTGGGTCAACATGGAAGAGACATAGGATGTCTCGAAACCTTGTGTCATCCCCAAAAGTAAAACACAAGACAAACATGAACATAAAATATAATAAAAAATATTTTGGATTAATATGGAAGATACATAGGGTGTCTCCACACCTTGTATGATCCCCAAAAGGAAAAAAAAGACAAAAATGAAAATAAAAATGAAAAGGCGAAGAACTTACGACATATAGAAGAATGAAGGTACATATAGAGGAATTCACATAGAGAGGGAAACATCAAACATAACATCATAAGGGATCATAATACGCACATGCAAGCAAAAGATAAAATGAAATGTAAAAGACTAGTAAGGCATAGGCGAGTCAACCTAAAGCAAATCATCTACCTCCCAATCTCATTTTGTATAAGCATAAAGTAGATAATGAACCTAAGGGACAGCAAAAAATGCCTTACTAGGACAAGGCCATCCACTTCTTGCCCCAACTAAGTGCAAGAAAAGAATGAGCTGAGGTAGGTGATGAGAAGGATCATGTAATATTGAGAATGGAATATTCTATGACTATTACATGAAAAAAGGGCAGAAAAGGACAAGCTACACAATCACTTGATGGAAATTATTACCATCGAAGTGAAAGTTTTGCAATATTAACTTGAATCCATGATACTCAATAGTACTATGTCCGAGAGTTTGATGATATGTGCAATGTGGAACTTTTGTATCTTTAGGATAAAGCACTAATTGATTCATAGGTGGTAATGTTATGAATCCTTTGTTGAGAAGCATTTTTAGGTTCCATTCAATTTCTGGTGGTGGATGAGGAGGTTGTAATTTTTGTAATTTTTAAGGTCTTTTGCATTTGTTAGATTCACCAACTTCTCTAGTTGAATGTTGAGGGAGAGGACCTAGGGAGATCATATCATCATTGTCATTGTTATGATTCATTGGTTTTTCTTTAGGAAGGACATTCATATTAGAAGGTGAATTAAAGATCACCATACCATCACTACGAAGATTTAGGTATTCTCTAGGTATTCTTATGTTGTGAGGGGGAGCTTGATACCCTAACCCTTTTTTAATTTTCCTTAGTTGGTATTTTCTCTAGGAGTTGATGAATTTCATGTTCACTTGTTGTATCACATCCTTGTCTACTCAAGATTGTGAATCCTTTGCCATATGTCTCTTCTAGGTTTATTGAAGTGTTCGTTACTTTGTTATCATAAAATGGCTAAGTAGTGAGTGTTTTCTTGTTTAGAGAACTAGGTTTACCCTCTTGTGGGGAACTTAGGTTCAACTTTTATTTCAGTTTTAGGATGCAACCAAACATCTCAAGAGGTGGTATTGTAGGGGATCTAGTTGTTTCATGGATGGATAGAAGGATGCGTTAGTTTTAAGGTTATCAAGACAATCATTTAAGAACTTATTCATGTTGTCATCATCTTCTCCAATGATATCATCATGAGGAGGGCATGGATTAGGAGTTGAGTGAGCATGAGTGAGTTCAATTTCATCACGATCATTACCAAAGGCACAATTTCATACATCTACCAAATATTTCAAGGACATCCACAAATTTCCAAAGCACATATCGATGATGCAAGATTGAACAAATGCATGTGAAATAAAAAAGTGAGATAACAGATACTATGCAAACTGAAACAAAAAGCTGAAGGTGGCCCATAGAAACAAAAAAAGGCAATTCCATACCCTAAAAATTGGAGTCAAATTCAACAGGGACTAAGATGCCAGTATGGGCATCTTGGCCCTTGTAGTGAGATTCTGAAGTTACAGGGAGTGAAACAGATAGCAAACAATAGAGGGAGGATTCTAGAGAAAAAACCCTGAGAGGGACTAAGATGCCAGGAAGGGCATTTTAGTCCTAGTAGAGATTTTTCTCAGAAAAAAAATAAAAATTCTAGAGTGTCTACAGTGTTTACAAATTGCCTATTTAGGGTACTGATGTTTAGAAATAGAGAAATGTGCAAATGAATGCAAGAAAAAGTAACTATGAACAAGCAATTGAATGCAATATTGAATAAATTTTTTTCAATTTGGAATGCAATAAGAATGTTTCTAAATACAAGTAAGAGGATGAGCAATGCACTTTTCAGTTTTTCATTGAAATGAAATGATGCAAGAAAGTAAAAGTGCAACCTATATGCACTTTCACTAATGAAAATATAGGAAACCCTAGATGTAAATTCACTAATGCAAAATGAAAGAAACCCTAGATACACTTCACTAATGAAAGAATGAATGCAATCTAGATCTAAGGACTTTAATGGACTCCAAAATCAGAAAATGAATTTTCAAAGAAGTTGGGTTTGTTGGAAACAAGACACACTAAGAGGGGGGGGTGAATCAATGTTGCACAATAATTAAATTTTAACAATATTTAACTTCACAACATTAATAACATTCAATAGTAATGCATAAATAGAAAAGTAAACACAACACCATAACACAAAGATTTTTATGTGGAAACCTTGTTAGGGGAAAAACCATGGTGGATGGCTAATCCACAAGTATAGTTCTGAGTATACTCAAAATGAAGATTACAAAAGGGGAATGCACTTGCATTCAGGCGCACTACCTAGACCTCGCTGCTCAAAGAAAAGAGTTCAAATTAAGACCATCTGAATATTTGAACTGAGATGATAGCATCTAAAATGCTTGATTATAGTTCCAGATTAAATACAAAAGTTGATTTGTTGTCTTACAGACTAATTCTGCAATACTATTCTGCTCTGCTAATACAAACCACACAGATATTCTATGCACAAGTGAAACTATTCTTATTCACACCTCTATTCCTCTCTACCTCACAATTCGGACACACACACAACTTGTACACACCAAAATGATACGGAAGATCAAGTATATATATCCGCTACATGAGATTTGATTGCACTTTGTCAACTTCACCAAAATTACAACTGTTGGCACACATAAGGAGAAATATACAATGCGTATCCTCAATGGTTGGCCACAGCTTGGCTAAGACCCATAAAAACATATAAACACATATAGATATTCAATTAAATAACTCACATACATCCGCGACTTAATATATTTATAAAGTTGGCCTTAATACAAGAAGAATTGAGAATACATCAACTGAGTTTCCTAACTCTTGTGATAGTTAGTACGATCCACTGTGTATTGAACACAAGATAGATAATACCTCCATAAACATTTCTTGAGATGCACAACACAAAATGGTAACCTGAAATGTATGCACAGATCGATGAATGCTAAGTTACTAGATAGACTGTTATGCTTTGACTGAATTCAATCTGACTGTCAATAGGATTGAATAAAGATATGTGCACCATATCAACGCATAGGGTTGCCATCAATGACAACACCATATGAAAGTTGTACTGTCTCTTTCCAAGAATCTCCCCCTTTGGCATTGATGGCAACACTTAGTGAAAAAATGGCTAAGTGTCGGACCAAGTACCAAGATAGACTGCACTGCTACCAAAAATTCAAAAAATGCAACTCCCCCTGAGATGATTGAGAATTTTTCACTTCATGTCTTCTCCCCCTTTGACATCAATAGCAAAGTTCGGGATTGAATGCCAAAAAAAAATCACCAAAAACTGTACCTTACATGAGTTGAAAGATGTCAACAAAATCTTTCTTCAACTGCACCAGATTTACATCCCAAATGTTTTTTAGAATTTCCAAGATTGTGATGTGATCACATATGAAATAGGATTATGTCTCCGTAGTCTCTAGGTTGGTCGGATCAACAACTCCTATAGAGTCTTCTCCTTCTTTTAGAGCACTTGATAGTATGTCAAGTTTGGGACAAATTATGCTTCGGAGTTCACAGCTTTTGGCACTAATCTTGTCATTTTCATGCTGCAAACCTTCTATGCTATTGAGTAGAGACATCACTTCTCCTTCGACTTTCCTAATATTGGAGTCTACCGGATCAAACGCTTCAGAGATAGCATTTATCTTGTCTTTCAAGTCTTTGATCTTCTTTTCATTTGCCTCTGTGAATTTTGAAAAAGATAGACATGCTTTATAGATCTTCCCTCCTTATGATAAAGCATTCCACATATTCTTAATGCATGTAGTTAAGAAGTTTTTGTCTTGGATAATCAGCATTTTTACTCCTTGGAACCTCTTAGCATTCAATTATTTTTGCACTTTTTCCATGGCTGACTTTTCTAATGACTCAAAGTGAGTCCCAACTGAATCAATTAGTCTTTTTAGTTCATAGGAGGATGAGCTAGCCTGATATTTTTCATAAGATGGCATTATTTTCTCTAGTACTGTAGATGCCAGATTCAATAGCTCACTATCCTCAATGTGTGATTGAAGTAGCTCTTCTCTGGCCTGAGCTTGAGCAAATGTTGCTACTTTCATTTTCTTAATTGGGATTAAAGTAGACAGGTGAAAAGGACCTTCAATCAATTCTAGATCCAGTTCTTCCTTTTGTGCAACCAAAAATTTCTTTCCACCTTCAGTAGTGTCTCAGGTAGTAACCAAAACTGCTTTCTTCTCCTCAACAAGTGTTTCCTCAGCTGAAGGTGTGGGATTGACTTCAGATATTTCTACCTTTTCAACTAAATATTTTCAGGTGCCTCCACTTCGATGGGAATTTCAGTGGGCTTGAGCTTGAGCAATCGTTGCTACTTTCATTTTCTAAATTGGGCTAAGGTTAGACAAATGAATATGACCTTCAATCAATTCTAGATCCAGTTCCTCCTTTTGTGCAACCAAGAATTTCTTTACAAACTCAGCAGTGTCTCTTGTTGAAATCAGAGCGGTTTTGACATTATCCTTCTTCTTCTCAACTAGTGTTTCTTCAGCTGAAGCTTTTGACTCCTCTTTAGTATTCTCTACCAATTTAACTTGTGCATTCATATTTGTATCAACTTATGTGTTGATTTTCATAGATGAGGTTTTGAAGTCTTTGGTGGCACTAGGGTTTTCTACTTCTGCATCTTGAATTGGATTATATGAGACATCATCTGCATGAGTCTCCTCAGATATAATTTTGATTTTGTCTTTTAATAACAAATCTTTCAGAATTTGATGTGTTTCTTGAGTGACCTCATATGTTAGACCAATCATCATTTTATTTACCCTTGATTTGCTTCTGAACTGTTTCTTAGATTTATTCAGGAATGCTTTCATTTCTTCCACAGACATTTCTGGACATAGTTCTGCAAGAACTCTTTCTCTCATTCTTTCTTCTTCAGTTAGGGCACTTAATCTCCTTGGTTCCAAAATGTCATACAGACCTTTTGGGAGGCTAGACATAATTTCAACCAAAACTTTGTTGAAAGTATTCATTTACTTTATTGTAGCTTCTTCTAAAATTCTTTTATGAGATTCAAAGAAAGATTCATACCATTGAGAGAGCGGTTTAAGATTTCCATCTGAAATCATTAATTTTTCGACTTGGTCAATAGACATACCAAGTGCATTGATTTTGGTCTTCTTCTTTGCATGAGTATCTGCACCAGAGGGTTTTGGTACCGCAGCTATTTTAGTACCTTTCTGCTTGATCTCCTTGACATTTTCATTGGATTTTGTTTCCTCATCATCAAAAATAGTCATGTAGACTATTTTTCTTTTTCTCTTCTTTCCCTAGGCTTGCTTTTCAAATCTTTTTCTTTCACTTTTTACAGGAGCGGATTTCACTACAGGAGTTGAGTGAGATGTTGAGCTTCTGGTTGTTCTAATTTGGATAGGTGGTGCTGTCAGGCCAGATGATTGAGCTTTTTTTCCCTTTTTGGTTGTAAGTCCTGCTATTGCTTCTCTCTCCCTTTTCTCCTTGACTTCACTTAGTTGCTCTGTGGATACACCCAAACATTCTGAAATAACTTTGACTTATTTTCTTATTCTTTTAGTTGCATCTGGTCTCTTGAGCTCATTATGGATTTGGGTATGCTTTTTTGCATAAGTGCCAAATCTCTCTTTGGATGGATCACGAGGTTTGCTTAATAGATGTTGAGCATACATTTCCAAAATATTTTCCTCGACCTCATATCCCATCAGCATGATCCAAATAGTTCTTGGATTTGTTGCTTCCATTAGACATTAATTAATGTTCGCCATGAAGCAAATTGAGTCTTTGTATTTCTCCACAATGGTGGTGGGAATTCTTTCCCTTGCTTGCATTCTATCTTGAAAGGTTTTGAATTAACCCCAGATTTTTGAATTTCTAGTTTTCATATCTGTGAAATTGAACAATAAGTTCTAGATCTATTCAGCTACCAGAATGTTCTTCTGCCATTGAACTTTACCAACACCCAAAACTTCCTCCATGAAATAGAAAAATAGTCATAAGAGCAAACTACCATATTTAAATGAATTTTTCTTTTCCTTTTCGATCTTCACAAGGTTTTCCATCAACTGGCTTCTTAATAATTCATAGAGATCATAGTCCATGTTTTCTTTGATCATTTGGTAGGTGGTGTAAATTGTCATACCGAATATAGAGTTTTCCTGGCTAGAATGGTAAATCTTATTGCCTATTACCATCGATGAAAATCTGATATTTATATCAGCAATATTATCAACATTCATTGCTCTCCTATCATATGTCGAGCCTGCGGTGTCTATGACGGTTTGATTTTTCACTAACTTTAGGATAGGTAGACCACCAGAAGAATTCAAGCTTGTTATTGCACTAATGGCTTCCTTGGTGATTTTTAAGGGAATAGTAAGCCACATGATTTCGTCATGCACCCAACTCAAGACATAGCGGACCCACTCTGACTCCATGAACATGGGAAATTCAACCATCAAAATAAATTTCTTCGATTCTAGGATTTGATGTTCCAGTTTTATACTGAAATCCTCATCAACTATATGATTATTGTACAAATTCACAAGTTGATTGCTTCCCATATCCTCAATGTTTGCACGTATATAAACCCTAATATCCTCTGTATGTATCACTCCATGCAGAATGGATGAAAATGCCCCTAGTGGGTCTATCTCTAAAGACTTGTGGGGATGCAATTTAAATTGGTGATGAGGTATGTCCTGAACTTCAACCACTAAAGGATTATTCATCTTGTAAATCATAAAAACTGAGAAGTTCTTGATAAATACCTTTTTCTGCCGGATGTGAAATTAATCATTGAATCTCCTTCACACTTGATTTTCACCTCAATTCACCTTAGGGTCACCTAGAGCTCTCCAACGTCTTTCACTCGAGGTAGAAAAGTGACAAATGAGGAGTAAAAGTGACCTTTTATCACTTGTATACCTAAACCTTTTGTCGCAATAAATGCACTTGCCCTAATACATCCAGTTACATTGTATTTGTACACCGTGACAAATAAATCATCTACGAACCTCCAATTTGGCATACTGCTTGCAATAATAAGTTTAGTAGCATTAGTTTATCATTTGTACATCTACTAAGTACATCCACATCTAGTATCACTTGTTAGTTAGGGGTTCATTTGATTTACTTTAATGCTCCCCCTAGGCCAAGGGCCTGAGACTAATTCCCAGAGGAATTCCCAGAAGCAAGTTTTGGAGCTAGCACAATTTCTTCAGTAGAGGGTTCTTTATTTATCCATTTCTTTTGCATTTGTTTCCTGATTCATCTACAGTGATCTTACCTTTTCCTTTCACATCCTTCTGCACATTTCTATTTTGATTTACTAGACCTTTTCTATTCCAACAATGTGTTGCAATATGATCGAGCTTGTTGTAGTTGTAGCATACAATGTTTCTCTTTCCAGAAGAATTGTTCCATTGGTTTCCTCTTGATCTGCATTGGTTAGCTGCATGGCCAACTCTATTTCATGTGTAACATCTGATACTCTTATGAAATTGATTCATCATACTTCTGCATTTATTTGACTTATGAGCAATCTTGTGACAATTGAACCATTGACCTGAGAAGTGTGGACCACTTTGATTCATCCTACTTTTGCATTGAGAAGCCATGTGTCCAAAAAATTTGTAATTAAAACAATATCCATTAAACTTCTAAGCATTAGGTTGTCTTACCAGATGCCTTCTAGGTCGGTTGATTTGATTTCCTTACTTAAATTGTCTTTGTCCTAAATTCCTCTGACTAGGATTCCTTTGTCCATTTTTTGAGCTTTCTCCTTCTACATATCCAAGACCTCTTTTTCCATCATGAGTCCTTTGATTATCAATCAGTTCATCAAGCATGGCAGAACTAGCTTTGAACTTTTCGTTGTACTCATTTGCAGTAGCAAGTTCATTTTTGAGATCATCCAACTATCTTTCAAGTGCTTCTTCATTGTTTCTTGACACTTCCAGTTCATCATCCAATTGACTACATACCTTAGATTTTTCTTTCAGGGATTGAGTCAAATTTTCTTCATTTTTCTTTCTATCTTCAATCTCTTTGGTTATTCTCATCATGATGGATTCCATTTCAACCTTCAATATTGTATTCTCTTGGATAAGCTTTTCGCATTCCTCATTCTTCTCTTTCAAGGTTTTTCTTGATTGTTCATCTTCAGTGCTCTTATTCTCTTTTTGTTGAATCTGATCGTAGAGTTCCTTTCTATTGTCTCTTGATTTGTTGATCTTGTCTTTCAGAGACTCAATGAATTTTTCTGCATCCTTAAGATTCAATTGAAGTTTCTAGACTTCATCTTTTGACTAGTCAAGATCATC
The DNA here is from genome assembly GCA_007115665.2 of Sequoiadendron giganteum. Lineage (NCBI taxonomy): Eukaryota > Viridiplantae > Streptophyta > Pinopsida > Cupressales > Cupressaceae > Sequoiadendron > Sequoiadendron giganteum. The sequence continues at coordinate 452,241,425 of CM021109.1, read as the reverse complement.
TAGAGCTACCATAAGTTGTTGTTCAAGACTGCCTAAATCCATTGAAATTCTTTCCAAGATCTCCCCAAGCTATTAGACTTATTTTTTTGAGGATCTAACTCTGATACCAATTTTTGGAAACAAGGCACACTAAGAGAGGGGGGGTGAATCAATGTTGTGAAATAATTAACTTTTAACAATCTTTAACTTCACAACATTAATAACAATCAACAGTAATGCATAAATAGAAAAGTAAACACAATACCATAACACCAAGATTTTTACGTGGAAACCTTGTTAGAGGAAAAACCATGGTGGATGGCCAATCCACAAGTATAGTTCTGAGTATACTCAAAATGAAGATTAAAAAAGGGGAATGAACTTGCATTCAAGCACACTGCCTAGAGATCACTGCTCAAAGAAAAGAGTTTAGATTAAGACCATCTGAATATTTGAATTGAGATGATAGCATCTAAAATGCTTGATTACAGTTCCAGATTAAATACAAAAGTTGATATATTGTCTTACAGACTGATTTTGCAATACTATTTTTCTCTGCTAATACACACCACATAGATCTTCTATGTGCAAGTGAAACTATGCTTATTTTCACCTCTTTTCTACTCTAACTCACAATTCAGACACACACACAACTTGTACACACCAATATGATATAGAAGATCAAGTATATATACCAGCTACATGAGATTTGATTGCACTTAGTCGGCTTCACCAAAAATACAACTGTTAGCACACATAAAGAGAAATATACAATGCGTATCCTCAATGGTTGGCCATAGCTTGGATAAGACCCATACAAACATATACAAGCATATAGATATTCAGTTAAATAACTCACATACATCCATGACTTAATATATTTATAAAGTCGGCCTTAATACAAGAAGAACTGAGAATACGTCAACCGATTTTCCTAACTCTTGTGATAGTTGGTACGAGCCACTGTTTATTGAACACAAGATAGATAATACCTCCATAAACATTTCCTGAGATGCACAACACAAAATGGTAACCTAAAATGTATGCACGGATCGATGAATGTTGAGTTATCGGATACACTATTATGCTTTGACTGAATTCAATCTGACTGTTGGTTGGCTTGAATAAAGATATGTGCACCATATCAATCCATAGGGTTTCCATCAATGGAAACACCAAATGAAAATTGGAATGTCTCTTGCCAACAAGGTTCACCAAAATGAATAATGGGAAGAAAAGGGGAGCATGTAAAATGTCACTCTTTCTCCGACTAATCATTCAAAGAATGTCCTAGGAGTCCTAATTGTATTGATTAGCATCCTCACAAGGTGAGTAAATTCACAATGAGGAGGACCTAGGAGGGGGGTTCTTTCAGCTTTAAGGGGTTCACCACCAAGCAAATGATTGGAAAAGACAAATAAATATTCAACCTAAAAAACCTAGTTATGCAAGCTAAATGAGATGTAAACAATGAAATTATGCAATAAGGAGATAGGATATGTGTATCTAGGAAGTCTCGAGATGTTGTGAGGATTCAAAAAATGAAAAGAAGCTGCCAAAAAGTGTTATGGAGGACTAAGATGCCCTAGGTGGTGTATTAGTCTTGTTCGAAATTTTTAAAAATTTCGACTGGGATCCTAAGCTCCAAGGGCTACACTTGCTTCCTTTCTGATCTCAGGTTTTGAAACTTCCAGATTTATATTGTAGGTGAGTTTCCATGAAGATGACAACTTTGTAATGCAACTTTGCAACTTTTACAACTTTGCACTCCAAATGATCTTCAAGACTTCAATATAAACCTACAATTACAAACATGCAAGAAGAGAAAATCTTCTTGTTTGTTAGTGAATGGGGGTGTTCCTTGGTCAAACCCCTTGTTGGTAATTAAACCTTGAAATGAAATAAATTAATGAAGGGAAATGGTGAATGAACAACATGCAATGCTACAACTCACCAAACCCTTGTAAAGTCTACAAACTTGTGTGAAATGGCTGCAATGGATGTGGATCTTGAACCAAAGATATGGAATTGAATTGCATGCTTGAATCAAAACCATACATCACAAATGTTAGCACAACAACACACATGATGCAAGAATCTCTTTGATATGATGATTGAATCTTGATGATGGCTCCAAATTCTTGATGAATTGCTCTTGAATGCTCTTGAATACTTGAATTCTTGTATGCTTAGATTGCTTGTTATGATCTTAGATATGAAAATGAGAGGAGGAACCTTGTATTTATACTTATCTATGCTTAATATCCCAAAATTACATCACATCAAGCTGACATATTAATTCATTAAATAAAGGAGGCTAAATCCCGCTATAATTTGAAATTAAATCCCAAAAATGAGTCAAGGAGGACTAATATGCCCTAGGTGGTGTCTTAGTCCCAAGTCATGAAACTTGGGGCATAGACACCAAAAAGGGGCCCAATTGAGATGCCTCAAAATTAGGGTCTTGAGGCCTTTGGGGGACATAGACACCCTAGGTGGCATTTTACTCCCAACCCAAAAATTAGGGACACACAGATGAGACCATTATATTATCATTTATGCATTGGAGAATGTCGGGATTAGCCAAAAAAAGATATAATTCATAGGGCTTGTGGATGAAAAATAGGACCAATTAAGCCATAAATGATGATAAATAAAGCAAGGCAGGCCAAAATAAGTGCGAAAATACAAGGGTATGCATTTTCCTACACTACAACTTCAAACATGTTAAAGTTTCCCCTTGATTCTCACTAGGTCATCTATGATGTTGTCTACTAGGTTATTAATTTTTTTTATAAATTCCTTGACATTATTGCTTACTAGATTGGCCTTTTCAACACTCACCTATAATTTTTTTGGAATAACCTTAACAAAATTTTGAATATTTACCATAAATTCCTTACTTATTCTCTTCCTATTTATGAATTACTTCTTACACTCTTGCAAGATCTTCATCCTTTATTTTTTCATTTTTCCACTCCAACACCATCTACCAATTAATCTTTTGTATTATTTTTTTGGAAACCAAGGTAGGAAATTGAATTTTTAAATTATTTTTAACCAATATAAATTATCATCCAAGACATTCATGTCATCATTTATGTTTTCTTAAAAAAAATTATTGATATCATCATTAAATTTATGATAACACATAATATCCCTTTTCATTAGTTTCTTACCAAGTTAATACTACAATATATTCCCCCAAGCTCTAGTGACCAAAATTATTCTTCCCATTTCAACTCTCATATGCAAAACTTTATCAAATTCTGCAAGAAGTGTGGGAGTACATGAATTTCTGACCACATAGCCCACAAGTTATTCTACACAAGTAGACATTTCAGTAGATTAGATATGAAGTTCTTATTCATTTATTTATTTTATTAATTTGGCCCAAATTTGTGGATACTAGTACTTGTAGTGATTTAATTTCTTCCTCTCTTGTTTAGTTTCCAAGGTTACACTTTTTATTGTAATAATCATCCACTTACACATGGTCTTATTTTTCACACAAACAAATGCATATTTATGTGGTCATTGATCCTTAGGCATCTACAATAATGGTAGATAAATATTTGGCTTTTTTTTTTTTTGTGAAATTTATCAATAGCTAGACCATACTCCATTTTATATTTCTCAAAGATGGTCTTCAACTATATTGGTACAACCAAAATAGTTGTAATATTTTCATCTTATATATTGGAATGAAGAATGAGAAATTTTCCTTGTTGAGAATTTTGTGGTGGAGGAATATGAGAAGAATAAGTTTCCCTTGTATGCACTAAATATTTAGAATAAAAATTTGATGGGTAAATATCTTTGACTTGAGTTGGAGTCCTTTGTTAAGAGGAAGCCTCATCCTCTTATAAATAAATGTATTCAATTATGATATATTCATCCTTCTCATATTTATCTTTAACATTTTTTTCTTCTTCTACCACCTATTCATACTCCCCGTGGCATGTTCCCCTACTAGAATAGTGGCTTATATTATCTTTGATTTATTCTTAGTGTTTTTCTTCATCAAAAGTTTATTATTCAATAAATCCTTGTTTATCTATTTGTTTCTTTTCAATATATGCACCTAGTTGTATAGGTGTTGGTGTACATCTAAAGTGGGATGAGAAAGTAGAGTTTACAATGTTGGAAGATTTATAATAATTTTAGTAGTTTAGGCTCTATATTATTCTAAGTCCTTTGGAAATTTATTTTTATACTTTTTCTTCATGAAAGGAATATGATCCTTAGTCTTCACCTAATTATAATTTCCTTGTACTACACAAGTGACTACCTAATGAAAAGGATCGTCCTTCCTCTTCTTGGATGTCTTCTTGACATATTTTTTATGTTTTTGTCCTCCTTTTGATGTTTCTTTCTTCTTAGAGGAATTGTGCTTTAAATATTCCCCATCTACCTTTGAAACCTATATTTTAGGTTTCTCCCTTCTTTTGGATGATTTTTTTTCTCAAGGGAGTGATCTAGTTCACATGGAAAGGATTTATAATTTTCCTTTTGTTTTTCAATTGTCTCTTATGTCCTAGCCTCAAAAGAGGTGTTCTTATTTATAGACCAATCAACCATGTCAACTAGGATTCATAATTTTATTTGATTTTTATTGTCTCTTATGTCTATTTCAAAGATGGGTGAAATATTTTCCCATCTTAATTTATTCCTTAGAAAAATCTATAAATATTGAAATATTTGACTTATGACCATTTTGTAGTAATTCCTTATTCTCACAACATGCTCATCTATAGAATCTACTCAATAGTTTTCTAGATTATTCCCATGTTTGTAAAAATTTCCAATATTTGGCTTAATATTCCCTATATAATCAAATTTATTTCTAATTCGATTCAAGTCCATGGAGATTAGTGTCATTTATTGATAAAAAGATTGGCATCATAAATTTTTGAATAAGTCCAAATCCCAATGGATATGTTGAAGTGGATCCCTACTTTATATGTACTCATAATTATTATTTTCACTTCCACAAATTTCTATAAGTTTTCAATAATATCAAATTGTCATTGTAGAATTTTGGAAGCTTGTATGGGGCTTTATGAGCCTCTAAATTTTATATAAGAATTTTTTTTGAATTGGATGTACTAAATCCCTTAATTTTCTATTGTTTCTATTTTTTTCAATGATAAAATTTTGATGGTCAATTTTTCAGTATTTAATGATGAAGCACACAAAATTGTGACTAATATAAATGATGAGAATGTTCTTGTTGACTCCCTAATAGATAGGTAAATTTTTCTATCAAATGTTCATTTGACACAAAATATAAACCTCAAGATCTTTTAGTATGGATATGTAACTATATACTATTAGTTTTATAAATTCAAGTAGAATTTCATCTTCCTTTTAATATTTTCTTATGGCATATATTCCTAACTCAAATTTTGTTTTTGGAAACTTATTTTTCTTTTTATCTATAGTGATTGAATGATTCATCTATAGCTCCTTATCAAAAAAAATTGATTTACATTACCCCATTAGGGAAGTAAAATATGTGAAAAAAAATAGTAAAATAAAATCTCAAAGATTTATACAAATCCCTTCTAAGAAATATACTATGTCATTTCTAGGCTTTGATTATTATCTCATTTTTTCTATGATAGAAATTAATTTTATTGTGAATATGTACTTGTTCATTATGGTGAAGTAATATTATTTTTGCACATCTAGATCTAGCAGACTTTGATAATTTTGAGAAAGGGTAGATTTAGTGAATGGACCTCTACTCTTTCTCATCAATGTCATATATATACCCCAATAATATTTAAAGTGTGCTTTAATTTCATCTAATTTGTTAATATTATATAAGTATATTCAAAAGTAAACTCATAAGCCTCTAACAAAATTTTTAATATAATTTTTAAAACTTATTTCATTATTTATAAGAACAACCTCTAAATTATCAATCTATTCTTGAAAATGCTGTACATCAATTTAAATTTAGAAAAATTTACCTTTGAATGATTAACTATTTTATGAAGTCTACACTAGGAATTCAATGCTACTTCCACATATTAATTATGTTATCGATCCACCTTCATTATGGTTTCCCCTCTCTAATGGGTAGGGATGATACCATTATTTGGTCTTGTGTTGTTTCATGTATTTGGTCCCTTGAGAGATTAATCCTTTGTTTGAAAGAGTTCCAAGACATTGATTTTGTTTAACTTTCCACTACAACTATACAAAGTCATTAAATAACTTATTTACCATCTTCTTACAATTACCTAATTTTGAATTTAAAATTAGTAAAGTAATTTAGAGAATTTTATCAACTAGATGCATTAGATGGAGATTTAGCCATATATCTTTTGCAGGGAATTTTTATTCTCTTTTAAATTAAGTAATGATAATGATGGACCAATATAATAATTTGTAGAAGGAATGATAGTATTATAATGACTAACACCCTAATAATTTATCTAGGTAAGCAAAGGGGGATGTACCACTTGGTTCAATGTTTCTTGACTGTAAATTTGATTTTATACTTGGGGTCAAATATTTGGAGCAATATTTCATAATGTATTATTATGATTTAAATAATATTGAATATAGCTCATTTAACTTGGTATTTTGTAATTTCATAATGAATGAAAGGATCCAAAAACTCCAAACCCTAATATAAATAGTTCTTGTTGTACATTAGTATCTATTCATGGTGTTTTCTGCATAGCAACAACTCAGACAAAATAAAATATTCTATCTCTCTTGAAAGGTAAATCTCTATTAGAAAGCATCAAGAGATAACCCCAAGGTCTCTAATGTCAGTTCTTGAAAATACAATGAAACAACTCAGTGATAATGTGAAAATGATAGTAATCGCAAGGGGACTTACAAATGAACACTGGAAGCTTTGATGTTCATAAAATATAGCATTGTGTTGATGCTTTTCAGTCCTGAACTAACCCAGATATTAAAATAAATAACAAAAGAGATAAGGGTTGAAAGAGATATCTATTCTAGATTTAACTTCTAAGATCAATCATGAAGATAGCACCACATTTAAAATGGACCAACCCTTCAAACCAATTCCAGCTAAACCCGGATTAAATCTGTAATATCACAAAAATAGTGCAATCTCCTAAGGCATAAAGATTTTTAGATCATGGAATATTCACACATCAACCCAAATTTGGCATTGAAATGAATAAATACCCACAATTCAACTCAACACAATAAGATATAGGCCTAGGCTAACTTTACACAACTTACAATCTACAAGTTGCAAAAAGTATAGACCAAGGGTTGTTCAAACACTCAAAATACTATATCATAAACACAACTGAATTGAAACTATTTCTAAGATCATTCATAAATAACTTACTTAAAGAAATATATCAAAATCTAAAACACAAGAACCATGCATAGATGAATAACGCAAAGAAGAACACCAATGAAATAATGTCTTGTCTTGTATTTGCTTCACCAAAATGGTAATAATCCAAGTATTTCAAGTATTACAAAGCCTTGCAAAGCTCTTAGCTAAAATTCTAACTCTTTCTCTATGTTTCTATAAGTATAACCTTTAAAAATGAGGGGAAAAACTCAATTTATAACATTACATCATTTGGTCAGCCCAAATTAGAGTTTACAACTTAGGTCGACTAGGGAGGTAAGCCCAAACACCTTTAAATTTCCCTAATTCAAATTTACAATAAAATATTTGAGGTCAACCTCATAAGTCAACTCAATAAATTAAAATATAACTAAGCATGAAATCCAAGGTGTAGCCAACTTGCATCCTCTCCAAGCTCAAGGTAGATGGCATGCCTCTCAAGATTGTCTAGCCCATTGGTTTTCCTTATCTTTTTCTTCTTCCATCCTCCTATAAATTTCTTTAAGTTTCTCTAGCATTGGGTCTAGGTCAACCTAGTTTGGGATAGATATTAAATCAATTCTTTCCTTTATTGAATTTAGTACCCCTCCATATTTAGTTAGGGTCTTTTCCTAGTCAGCATATAAATTCCAATATTTATCCAGGAAAGAGATGTAAATTGCAACATACTCCAATTTATCCTTCACAACTGGGCCCTCAACACCTAAAGAATATGCTTCATGCCACCACTTCTTCAATTGGCCAGCATTCAAAAAAACATTCCCAAACTTTTTCCTTCTAGTGATAGTTTCCAGGAAAGCATTGCAACTACCAAAAACCTCCTTTAACATGGTATGGGCCTTAGATATTTTATTTGGCACCTTCACTTTGAGATCATTCCTAAATTTGAAAGCCTCTATCCATTTCATGACTATGCTGGTGTTCTGCATAGTAAGGACACCCTCCTTTACCAAAACCTCAGTTGGGACTACAAGTATTTTCTCTAGTTCTTTAAAAATTGTATCATCTGGATCCTTGCACTCAGTAATAAATTGAGCCACATCTTGAGAGAGAAAGGATGACCTCTCATACACCTACAATACTTTCTCAATCATGTCATCACCCCTATCACTTACACTCTACAACCACTCTTGGGTGTCTTTTACAAAGGATTTCAACCTCTCAATTTCATAAAGTGGTTCCTTAGATAACAGTCCTTCAGAGAATGAAGACCCCTCACTGCTTTTTGCCTGAAGTGGCTTAACAAGATGCTGAACATATTTGTACACCTCATCAAGTTTCTTCTGCAAATTCTCATTTTCTTCAGTTTCCCTGTCCAATCTCCTCAGAATTTTCTGAGAGGATTCTTGAAATTCATCTTTCTGTTGTTCCTTGGTGGTGGGACCTAATTCGATTGTTTATAGCCTACAATTTAAGGGTCTTACCTCATCTTTATACTTTTTTTCCATAGGGACAACAACATGGACAAATCTATTGTTGAATTCATCTTTGGAGAACTTCGACATAGTCCTTGCTTGCTTTATTTCTTTGGGTTATCCCCAACTCTCCAAGAATTTATCCCAATTAGGAGTTTCATCTTCCACAACAAATTCCTTACGTATCAACCTCTAGTCTACCCATTCAAGAGAAGTTGGTTGCTCAATCTCTATGTTCTTCTAAGAAGCACCATGTTCTGATTGATCATGGGGAGGACTTTATTCAACAACTTCTATATTCACCTCACCCTTCTCTTGATTTTGTTGTTCCTCATCTTTACCTGGCTCATATCCATCCTTGTCATGCTCATGATCATCAAACTTAGTATCATATTCAACCTCATTATATGGCTGATCAAGGTGTTCCTTCTATGGAGGTTGAGATGGCATATCCATTGTCACTTCATAGGTTGCCTCTTTATTTTTTACCTCTTGGTCCCCCACCAGTTTTCCAAAATCACTTAATTACCCACTCTTAGGAGAGGGGACTTCTTAGGAGTGCTAGAAAAATTAGCCTCCGACATATTATAGGTTGGGGATGGAATGGGGGAATTGTCCCCTATAGTTTCCCTTCCCATATCTTCTTCAAGATCATTAGTAGGTTCCTTTTCAGTGGCCACCTCTTTCTCTTTATCTACATCCTTTGCTTGAGGGGTCCTAGACTTGGGAGAATTCTTCCTCAC